>JADRCO010000206.1:0-43652 GCA_021464525.1 Rhizophagus sp. LPA8_4_AMF | reverse complement strand
TTATTTATCACTAAACAGGTAAATTTTTGTAAAACTATTAGTGTAGACCTAATTCCAAGGATGCGCGGATATGAATAATTCACTAGATTAATCGAAATCGAAAATCGAATCGTCAAATCAAGGTTCGATTTTCGATCGAATCGATTCCAATCCCTACCCGAAGTCCATTCCCTATAAAAAGATCTTTCCTACAAAAATCATTTTTTTTTTAGTCATTATAATTACATAATAGTGATGTAATGTGGTAAACTTATCCAGCAAATTTTGTCCTGTGATTTGATATTATAAAGCAATAGGGTCTGGAGCTGTACCTCAGCGTTAATTTTTCCTGGATGATAGGATGATAAGTTTCGAAGTGAAATGCTTCGAAACTTTTTTTTTTTCTTTATTAAAATATTTTTTTTTTATTTTTTTTTACAGATATTGGTGGATTTGAACTTTCGAGCATTTTGATTCGAATATTCATTATTTATTTAATTTTTTGGTCTGAACTAAATTGCGTTAAGGTAGTATTTAAATACAATATAAAATTCAAAATCCAATCCTCTTATTTGTAAACACGTATTGGATTTTATAAGGATCCGATCTAATCCAAAATGGAAGATCAATAACCTTTTTTTTTTCTTTCTTTTTTTTTTAAGCTGTACAACGCCGTCACTATATTTTTTTAAAACCAATAAATCATGTCTACTTCTACTAATCCTTCGCTCGAAGAAGTGAAAAATTATAATACGGATCAACTTGTCACTTTTTTAGAAAGAAAGAACTTGAACCTCAGCGAGGATGTACTTCCAACTCTTCGTGAGCAAGAATTTGATGGTCATACCTTTGTCCATATGACTTTTAAGGAGCTTATTGTTTATCTAAAAGGTGGTGATGCCAAAAGACTTGTAATTGTGATCGAGGAGTTGAACAGACAAAGTAGGTTTTATCATAATATAGTTTATCGTTTGGCGTTTTATTCAACAGACGCCTTTCATCAATACAATTATTTTCGTAGTATTTATTACTCATTTCTTTGATTTTTATATAACCATATACTAACTTAATGTTGTGCTGTCTTTTCATGCTTCTTATCGTCAAACCCACCCTTCGCATTATCGCAGATCAACTCGTTGCTAGTGGTAAGTGAGTCTTAATAAATTTTCAACACGAGTGAAAGCCACATGGCTTAACTTTTTGATTATGTTCTCTCATTATTGATCTGCAATAAAATCGAATATTTAAACTTACTCATTCATTTTCATTATGCATTACTTCCAACAAATCCAGCAAATTCAATTAATAATGCAATAGGTGAAGCTGAAGCACTATTTAATTATTATTCTCAGGACCTAGTAAACGTTGCAAAAAACACGTACAACCCGTATTCATATTTTGAGGCATCAGAAGAAAATAGTTGCAAAAAATTCATTGATGAGAAAAATATTCCGATTATAAACGAAGAACCTAATTTGCTTCTGTATAACCTTCCCGAACAGGATGAAGAAGGCCTTACTGATTATAATTCTTTTAAAAAGCATATAGAAGTAAGCCTTGAATACAGTGACAAAACTGTTATTCTGGGAACCTCCGGTTGTGGCAAAACTCGCTTATGTTTTGAAACTTTATGCCACAATTATGGCCTATACTTAATATCTTTTCCATATAGTGTTGGCTCTCTTGACTTGGAAGAGTCAGCACGTTGGGCGAAACGTAATATCGAAGGCAAACAACCCAAAGAAGCAGAAAGCATTGCAGAGCTGGCAGTAATGAGTTGCATTGTTGGACGGCTGTTATTGCTTCAACATCTCTTTCATGTAGCTGAAGAACATAATATTGTAATGACGCCTAAATCTTGGCTACTCCTTCAGCTCAATCACGTTATCTTTAGAAACCTAAGTTTAATATTTCGAGAAGAGACGACAAATCTTGTCAGCATTATGACGTGTTGTGTATCTACTATGAAAAACATTAAAGACAAACTTACGAATATCTTTCCAATCGTTTATGATGAGGCCCAAGCTCATACCACTTACTTACCAGAAACGTTCCCCTCTGCGCAACTTAATAAAGATAGAGTGGCTTTTTTCTCCGTAGTGGTTCGGACTTTATCAGAATTATGTAATTCTTTTACAGGTGGATTTGCTTGTATAACTGGATCTAGCCTATCATTATTGCGATCAAGAGATGAGATATCCACAAGAGGAAAGATGGAATCACAGTAAGTTAATCCTGCCGGTCCCAGTGACTTTGAATAATTTAATTAACCTTTCCATTATCTATAGTATTCCAATCTTTAATCAGTTTGGTCGAATTGAAACCTCTGATGAATTATTTAACCTGGCAACAAAAATATTTCCCCTAGAAGAAAAGCATGCATTATCTGCGATTAAATGGTTGAAGGTAATGTCTCATGAAGCTTTGCTGAATTTGATCTTTTTCAGTTTTTACAGTTTAGTTTCTTAACAGGGTCGTTATCGTTGGTCGTGGACATGGATACATTATTTAATTAAGTCTGAGCATTTCGATCCTGAAAAACAGCTAAAAGATTTTGTTGAAGATCTTACAACTAGTCCTAATAATTTAATAAACAAACAATTTAGTCTCTACACGGGCTTTGCAGATTTGGAAAACCATCCTTCTGGGCAACCTGCCTATGTTAACAGTATTGCCACATTGAAAAGAGCCATTATTTTACATATTATGACAGGAAGGCCAATAACATTTACCAGTACAGATGAGGTTGATATTATGAAATTGGGTTTTGCCCACATCAAAAACATTCAAAAATATACCAGCATCATTGACGAGCCTCTTGTGATTCAAGCTGGATTTAACTTTTTTTTTGAAAGAGATTCAATTGTAAGAGATTTGTAGATTTGTAATATATTTGTATAAATTTGTCTCATTATAATTAATTATTTCAATTATATAATAATAGTTTCAGATGATATCGCAAGCCAATTTTAATGCAGCCATGCCAAAACTAATCTGGGAGAAGTGGGTTGTAAATTTCTTATGTAAGAAATTCTTTGAAAGCAATACGGCTTTATCTGAAAGTGGATTGTTTTGTACAAAAGCGAAAATAGAAAGTAAAAAGGTAATTGTTAATTACCAGTACCTTCCTGAAGATTTTGAAAGACCGCCCCAGCTATTACCAAATGGTGATGAATGTATGGACATGGTAGCTGTAGAATCTACTACAGCTGAGAATTATCTTGAGTGGCTTAGAGCAGTGGCAGGATGGGAGAAAACTGGCAATGTTCCTAAAGATTTTTGCCCAATATGCTTTCCACCGAATACAGCAGGACCTGATATTTCAATTGCATTTCACTGTCCAATAGTAGAAAATGTTATGCAATTGGATGAAGAGCAAGAACGAATATCCTATATTCTTAATGTTCAGGTTAAGTTAAGAAAAAAGGCTGAGATAACAGGATCATTTAAAACTGTTGAACCAAATCTGATGTTTACAGACAAGAATGGGAAATCTAATCCTCCTGAAGCTAATGCTACATTACGTAAAATCTACAAAGAGCAGAACTGGTTTGATCGTAATATTAAAATGGTTGTTGTTTTTCCTTGTGATCCTAAGAGAAAAGACCAATATCAACAAACATCTGATGTATCAAGAAGAAAACAAGCGATACCAAGAGTAATTATTGATATGGAAAATGCAAGCATATTATTTCCTGAAGCTTGTCAAGAGTGGATTAAGGATTTTAAGGAAAGTAATCCAGAAGATTTTGATTGTAGTGATATTGAAGATGATAAAAGTGATGATGTGTAGTTTAGCATTAAATGTAAATTATGAGAAAATTTTTGTGCAAATGCAAAAATTTGCATTTAATGAAATAATGCAATAATGCACTAATAAAGTTTCACCCATTTTGAGCCCATGTTCTTTTAACTTGTGTATACAATATGCGTGCATCAAAAAAATATACATTCTGTAAATATTAAACATTTTCCTGGCAAACTTTTTGGATTTGATCTAACAAATAACGGAATAACCTACTGTACATATTTTTTCACATGCTCTATTAAATACAGTCATGAATGTCACAAATCCTTCCAAGTTCCAACCAATCCAGAACGTGATCATTAAAATCGGATATGCTGAAATAATTCACATTTTCAGTATTAGATTCACTGAATTGAAATAATAAAGTTTATAAATTAGCCAATTTAAATAAATTAACATTTTTATCTATTAAGATTTTTTTCAAAATAATGAATTTCTTCTCACGTTTGTAATTTAATTTCAGGCAGATGAAAATTACTAGGTTGTTGATGAATCCAATTAATACATAAAATTGCTGTATGCAAATATTTACATGCATTATTTCATGCTAAAAAATCAAGACATTGACATGTAGCTTTTTCTGCTGGAAGTAATATTAAATCCATAAGAGTTTCTAATTTAATCCTGATGAAAAATTCTTTTTGCATGACAATCTCTTACTTTGTCAGCTGCATACCAATAATAATTTTCTATAATAGTATAATAATTCAATTTTTGTTCATCTGTAAATATTGATTTTTCATTGAGAAAATTCATTTTCAGGTTGTTGCTGAAGTATTCTTTTTTTAATTAAATAAGGAGTAATGTATAAAACTAAGCAATGAAGTGATAAAATATGTGATACTGAAAATCAAGTCAAAAATTTATTATTTTAATTTTGTTTTTAAAGATTGTAATAAAAATGCATTTCTAATATAATATGCAATTCAAGTCAATTCTAAGTAGATGAATTACTTAAATGACAAATATTAATTAATTACCCCTTTTCTTTTTATTTCACAATATATTACTCATACATGTTAAATGAAATCATGAAAAAAAACCATAAAAAATATGATTTTTCAAATATTTCATTTGGAAATACCATATTTTTTTTATGTACAATTCATTTCTAAATTATTAAACAATTGAAAACTTTTATTAGCAAGGTTTAATTAACAATCCAAAATCTGGATTGAATTAATACCAAGTTGGAATGAAATTTTAGCATTAAATAGTACTTGAATGTTACAAATAATTAATTATTAGGATATAATATTTTTAAAACTTTATTTAGTTTTATTGTTTAGTATATAAAAGTAATGGACAAATAATGTGTTATGAATACAATACATATGATTCATGCCCTATAAAAAAAGTGGATACATTTTTATACTGAAAGATACATTTTATATACTGAGAGATACGCCTAGATACGTCTAGATACGTCTAGATACGTTTTGAGATATGGAAAAATGCACAATTCCGTATCTTGCAAGATACGTGTTGTATACGGAGATACTGAAAAAACGTATCATGTGAGATATGGAATTGTGCATTTTTCCGTATCTCAAAACGTATCTAGACGTATCTAAACGTATCTTTCAGTATACAAAACGTATCTTTCAGTATAAAAAACGTATCCACTTTTTTTATAGAGATGGTGCATTTCTTATGAAAACACAGCCATAATTCCTTAAGGAACATTAATCTCATCATTAACCATTGTATGTCCTTTATATGATAAAATCTTGAGATTATTATTCATAATACAATGAAAAAAAGAGTATATTCTTATTTGTAAGAAACATGTTAATCCACATAAATGCAAATTATGCATGAAGATTTCTGTCAATTCTTTTATTTGAAAAAGTAAAAAGTAACATACAATTGAATAAACTATTGTGAATTAATTACTGTATACAAAAATATTAATTATTTACATAAAGTTATTGATTACATTAGGTCACAATCATTACAAAGTGAGATAAGTTAAAATTAAATAAATTGGTCAATCATCCTCTTGAATAACTTCAATACTTCTTATACTTTGATTTTATTATCAAATTTATTGTCAATAAGTCAAGCCAAGAATCAATATTTTATCATGCTTGAATCTGGTGTTTTTTAAAAGATTACCAATTGCAGTAGTATAGTACTCCAGTACTGTGATGAAGCAGAAAATATAAGTATCAAAAAAAAACCATGAATATTATTTGTCAATTACTTGAGTGCAGAATATGAAGTGTTTTTACTATAGTTTATAAATTTCATTCATGTTGAAATACTTTTGTTACTCATCAGAGTTAAAAAAAGCATATCATTTTCATCCTTTAATTACTTTATTATTATTTCTTCTTTAATATTAAATGAAATTCATTCCAAAAACATTGTTCAAGAGAAGTTCAACTCCTGATTTCTTGAACCCATACAAATCCAAAAATTCTTTTCTTAATACCAGATCCCTGAAACTGAAGTGGATTTGACCATAATCATAGGACTAGGAGTTACACCAATTTAGAAAATAAATTTATGAACTTGATTTTACTTTTATTTCCTCCTTGTGATAATTGATAAGATTTAAAAGGATAGTTTCATTTCTGAGGACTTCATTCATATTCATTAAAAAAATATACAGTAGGGCCAAAGCCCAAAGATATGAATGAATGTTAATCCAGTACTTTAAAAAGTAATAATTAAGTAAATAAATAAAAATTACTTTGTAGTGATTACAATATATTTATAATCTTAAGAAATTTGCCAAGTCTGTAACTGTTGGTGATTTAACAATGATAATGTGATTTAAAGTTTAAAGTCAAAAATTATCATAATTGGACTTTATTCAAATGAATGTATTTATTAGAACTGCTAATACAAATATGATTATTTGTTAAGAGTAGACATTGTATAGTTATATGTGTTTTTAATGCAGAAATTTAGTTAAAATATTAAAATATTTTTTTAAAAAAAAACTGAGGATCATTAATTTTTTTTTATTTTAAAAAAAAATAAAATGTTATAGAAAAATAAATAAGCAGGAATAATAGGACTTTATATGAAATTTGTGAAGAAAATAATTTATTTGATATGTAATATTTATTTCCTGAAATATCATCATTTTGATATTGTTTTAAGAATGCTTCAACTTAATTGTTTTTCTGAAAAGTTTGAGAGGGTAAGATCTACAATAAGCAAACAATAAAATTTTGGAATTGAAATAATTTTGATTAAAAGAGAATCGTTTATCAAAAATTTAAATTTTAAAGGGGGGTGGATATGTTAAACAAGCAATTAAGTTGGAATAGATTTCTTGTTGTAATATCATAATTGACACCTTAATAAATATCTTACACCCTTAAAATGACTTAAAAATATCAAAATGATTTTAATCATAATGATATTGTTTAAATATTATTGGTTTTCTATAAAATCATGAATAATGGAATTTTTTTAACTACTATTGGTAGATGAACATGACAGTGTGTAAAATCTATGTGCACAATGTGCACATGTGCACCTTGATTTTTTATGTGCACAGTTACACAACATAAAAATGTGCACATATTATTACTAAAAATGGATAAATTATATATAAAAAAGGCAATTTTACATAAAGATTTATTATGATTTTCTTAATTTAGTAATAAATCTATCAACTTGTGCACATGACTTTTAATTTAGATTTTACACACTGGAACATGATAGTTCTGAATATGCAACCCGAAATGACCTGCATTGACCCGCATTGACTTGCATAATATAAATAATACAATTGAAAGTATTGTAAAAATTTGAATTACTATATAAATAGTACTTTAAAATTAACCTAAAATTTTGACCCAACCCAACCCAACCCAACCCATGGGGAACTCTATCTGCAAGAGAATATCTAAAAATTAAAAAAAAATCATGAATATTATTAAGGAACAGTAGGTATAAAAATAGAAAATAATCACAGAAATTATTACCACAAAATAAAGTGAATTAAAAAATGATACAGTACAACTTTTTTTAAATATACAATATATCCATATTATCGTATGGCTAATGCAGATCATGGTATATTGTGTTTATTTATTAAACTTTTTCTTTCTATTTACTATTTTAGAATTATTATGAATATTAGTGATTTAATTAATTTAGTTTATTTGATATATAATGGAACTTTAAACTAATTTTGCAGGTACCTAGAAAAAATTATTTATCATTTCAATATTGTATACAAATAAACTATTGGTATTCAACATTTGTACAATGATTAACTATTGATGAAAATATCAGTCAAACAAAATCAGCATGATCTTATAAAGTCGTGCGATAAAATTAACTTAATAAACTCTAAAATTCGACAAAAACCAGACTTAATGAATTAGGCAATTATATCATTCAATTGTTAAATTTAAGCATCTTTATGTCTAGACATTTATATTTTATTAAAAGTGTTTAAACTAACATTATATCATTTAATAATTCGGTTATTAATGACCTTTGGCCGCATATTAATAAGCATGTTCAAACTAACGCATGAGCTCTATAAAGTTTGTGTTATATAACGTATCGAAGATATAATAACTTTTTGAATAGAATGCATATTACCACAGTAATCGACAACTTATTGTCCGCAGCATTAGTCGATTCTGTAATTGCATAATGAATCTCGGTAAAGTAAATACGGATCTAACGTTCCCTAGTATAATTAATTTCAATTTTCTATCTTAATTTGTATTTTTTTAAAAAAAAACGTAATATATAGAATGCTGATTTAAAATTTTTTATGTTGTAATAATTCGCAATAAATAATAGATATAAACTCTCTCCAAGCTGCGCACCCAGCCAACAATGATCGACACATATATACTGTATGTGAGATCTAGTTTGTCCAAAACTAAGAACTATTAAATACAGATGGTTGTATATAGTTCGAAATTTTTTTTTAAAAAAAAAGATGGTCGATAATATTTTCAACATTAATAATTTTATTTTCGGAATATGCCGTTAGCCCGTTACTGCGGTACTGCGTCTAATGATCATTTTGTTTGGTGATACTAGCGACGCTGTGCAACTAAAACCGGAGAGTATAAATAGGCTTTATTTTATTATTTTCACTTCAATTTTGACCGTTCAATCCTATCATTTTTAAAACCTTTTTCAGACAATTTATTATTTATTATGTCTGATAATAAGAAAATGCAAGATATCGAAAACACGAGTGATTGGATTGAAGAGACTATCGTTAAAGAGCATTTAAAATATTATGAATACAAACAATTTAGTAACTTTCAACAAATTGGTGCTGAAAGTTTCGGAAAGGTGTATCGTGCGAATTGGAAAACTTTAGAAAGACCTTTAGCATTAAAGTCTTTTTTTAATCTTGACAGCATCACTGTGAAAGAATTTGTTCATGAGGTAATTTGATGTTCAATAATTTTTGTTGTATTTTATTAGTTTGTTGTATTTATTTCAAAAAGGAGAAGTGCAAGAATTATTAAGCAAATTTGAATTTATTTATTTAGTTAAAAATCCAACGTGAAGTTGACCTATATAATAATATTATACGTTATCATGGAATAACAAAATTTGAATCAGGTATTATAAAAATCTTAAATTATATATTAAACTTTACTTATAAAAATATATTTTTAATGATTATTTTTTTTTCTTTTAGAAAGTCATGATAATAATATTAATTATATGTTGATAATGGAATATGCAGACCGTGGTAGTCTTCGAGGCTATTTGATGAATAACTTCAGTAAACTTACATGGAATGATAAATATCTTATGGCGTACCAGCTAGCTTGCGCTATATCATGCCTGCATAATGAGAGGATTGTTCATCGTAATCTGGTAATAAATTTATTTCATTGTTGATAATGTTATGTTTGTATTTATTATTTATAAAATATATTTATTTTTACTCGTTTTTAACAGCATTCTGATAATATATTAGTTCATCATAACGTGATTAAATTGGCAGATTTTGGATTATCAAAAAGAATTAAAACATCATCTAATTTTCAATCTAAAATGATTCCTTACATTGATCCAAAAAGCTTTAACAGACAAAGGAATAATAATAACCAAACAACACAAATGTATACATTAAATGAAAAAAGCGACGTTTACAGTGTTTGTATATTATTATGGGAAATAATTAGTGGGCGACCTCCTTTTTACGTTGAAAATGAACAATATGATGTTAATTTAACTTTGAAAATTGCACAAAGTCTTAGAGAAACTTTGGTTCCCGATACGCCTGATGATTACATAAAAATTTATACTAGTAAGTAAAATTTTAAGTTCAATTATAATTTTAATGTAATTTTAATTAACCTTTTAATTATTATTTTTAGAATGTTGGGATGGTGAGCCAAATATTCGTCCAACATTATTTCAGGTAGTTGATTGGTTGAAAGCGATCGTTACAAAAATTGACGTAACAATAGATCAGCAATTCCCAAGCAATCAAAAACTATATGATAATTCAGAATCACAAAGAGAATTATCACAATTTATTCGAAACTTTGACAAAATAAATATAAAAGAAATTGATCCTATAGCAGTGTCAAATGAACAAGAGAAACTTTTATTTGAAAAAGGTTTTAACATAATAGTTGATGAAGTAAATGATTATTTAGTTAAGTTAGCAAATAAAGGAATTGAATGGCAATTATTAAAACTACAAGTTATTGAATATTTTAATAATCATACTATCGATTTACAAGAAATTTATAATTGGTTATTAAATAATCAAAATAATTCAAATTCTATTTTTTTACTTGGTTATTTTAATTATTTTGGAATTAAGACAAATAAAAATATAGAGAAAGCTTTTAAATTATTTTTAAATGCATCAGAAAAAGATCATATATCTGCTCATTATTTTGTTGGAATTTGTTATAAAAATGGAAATGGAACTAAAAAAAACGAAAAATTAGCTTTTAAATATTGCGAAAAGTCTGCTAATAAAAATTTCACAAATGGACAATTAGTTGTTGGTTATTTTTATAAAAATGGAATAGCTATCAATAAAGATATAAAAAAATTCCTTTATCGGTATGAAAAAGCTGCAAATAGTGGAAATGTAATAGCTATGCATTATCTTGGTAATTGTTATAAAGATGGAAAACATGGTGTTAAAAAAAATAATAATAAAGCTTTTGAATTTTTTAAGTTGTCAGCTATAGAAGGATATACAAGTGGAATGACTTCATTAGGATATTGCTATGATTATGGTATTGGAACTGAAGAAGATAAGCAAAAAGCATTTGATTTATATCAAAAATCAGCAAATTTAGGAAGTATTTCATCACAATTTAATCTTGGTAATATGTATGAACATGGAGATGGAATTACAAAAGATATAGATAAAGCAATTTATTGGTATGAAAAAGCTGCAAAACAAGGAGATAAAGATGCACAAAATGAATTGGAAAAACTTCAAAAGGTAAATAACCTAGAATAAATTCTTTCTTGATATGTTAAATTAAATTAAATTTGCTTCATTATTTTTTCTTTTTGAATTTAACAAATAATGATAAATAATAAAAGTCTTATTATTTAATTATTCTTATTGCAGTATATTATTTTTTTATTATTAACTGAATATATAGATTTTATAAAAATTAAAACTTATATGTAAAAGAATATTATTGTAATTAAATATTAAAATAAAAATTTTTAGTAAATTTTTGTTTATTATTACATAAATGTATTATGTGTAAACTTAAATATAAGTATCAATGAATTTCTGCATACACCTACAGGCCTCGTCTACCGACATATTTTATCAATACGGAATAAACTAATCCAACCAACTAATACTCTTAATACTTAGACCTGATACTAAATATCAATATATAGAAAAACAGAAGAGACAACTATTTTTAATCAATTCATTGTTAATATTAATTATTAATAAACTGATTAAAAAAAAAAATAATCTGTTTGTCCTTTAAAAAAATAACGATAAATACTGTGATGCTGTAAGAACTGAAACGAATTTATTCCTACCTAGGATTGATGATCGTTATTAGTTGGCATTGAAATATTATTCTATTATGACCATGATTTTCATGGTTTTGCATTTATTAATGACTATGTTCAAACTAACGATCCCAATTACGTAATATAGCAAGATCTTAAAGGTAATATCAATTTTTTGACATAATAATAATACACGCATTACACCTATTACAAATTTACTATTAATTACTAGGAAAACGGCAACCATCAAAGTCTGCTGCGTTTATTTACTCAGGATCTTTTTTTATTACAACATTAAACAAAAAATCGATTAAGAAAAATAGAAAATTATCAGTACAAAAAAAAAGGAATATGATTGAAAGGATTTTTTAAAACATATAGAAAATCATTGTTTAAATTTGAATGATAAAAATTTCTACAACGTGCTAGTTAATATTTCTCCTAAAAATGTTATCATGGAAAAACTTTGCACAATAAGAATCAAAATCAAATAGTCTTAAAACTTAGATATATCAAATTATTTATTTAGTTATGTTTATAGAAATCAATTTAAAATAAATTAATAAAGTGAACAACAAATTGATTTATGGCTTATATAATATGTAATTGCTATTTGTTGCTGACTTAGCCAAGTCTTTTAAAAAACTTATTGTCACCTTGATAAAGTTTGTTAACTTAGGTAAAAATATCTAGCGAAAATATATAGTAAAGCGCTTCATTTTGATTAAATAAAAGCATTATTGTAAAAAAAAAAAGTTGGTTGATAATGTTTTCAATGTTAAAAATATTCTCAAACTTCCCACCACTAACACCCGAAAAATTCCGCAATAGCAGCATTACAGGAAACGGGTATTTCTGGCGCAGTTATAAGAATATTTTCAGGTACTGTGGTTAATATTTAATAATAGACGACTTTTCTTTATTTAGTGATACTAGTGGTACTGTGCGACTATAATCAGAGAGTAAGTTTGCATAAAATACTGAATGGAGTTTTTTTTTGGTTAGTGATACACATTTCTTTATTAATTACGTTTAATTATTACATAAGCATAAATTTAACAGAAATAAAAATATGTTATACTAACATTAATAATAATACTACAAGGCTGTCTACAAGCTATCGGTACTAACTAAATGTTCTACATATATACTACTCAGACTTTACTAGTCGTTCGATTGACTAAAGAATTGTTACTAACTATTTTATTTATTATATTTTCTTTTTGATTTTATTGATTTTTTTGAATTTTGTATATTTATCATCAATAATTTATTATCTTTGTCTCTATCACACCTTTTACTCTTGATTTGTTTGTTTTCCTTCTTAATATTGTTTTCTCTTCAATCACTTTATTACACCTTGAAATCCATAAATATTGTTTAATATTATCAAAATACTGTGTACATAGTTCATTTATGATTCCTCGTCTTTTGCTGTAAATCAATTACAGTATATATTCCTTGAGTTATTTCTCTTGACTTTTTACAATTGTCATGAAAACTTGTGTTTAAACGCAAACACATTTGTATTTATCTATTTTTCCATTATTGTTATATTTATCTTCTAAATTCTTCATCGTTAATAATGTGATATTTTCCTCATTAAATTCATTCTCTGTACACTCCCAAATATGATTCCAATTTTCTTTTTCTTTCTTACATCTAGGACATACAACTGAATCTATCACATTCGTATTTCTACACTATACGTTGGTAATTCTTTAATAAAATTTTTATCTTATCTGTTAATTTATTAGAATTTATTTAAAAAATCCACTAATATGTAAATCAGAATTAAAAAGTCATTTGAATTGCAAAACATGCACTGAAAAATATGGATTTATTTAAAGAAATAAATATTTAAAAATAAATAAATGATAAATTTTTAATGTAACAAAGGATATTCTTTAATATTATCTCTTTTGATCTTCTCTTTTCGTTTCTTCTCTCTTTTTTTAGGTCTTCTCTTTCGGTCTCTTTAGTGATTTCTCTTTCGTGTCTTCTCTTTTTTAGGTCTCTTTTTTTCTTCTCTTTATTAGGCACCTCAACGTTGGTGATCAGGTGGAAACAAGTTTTTTAAAAACTTGGCTAAGTCAGCAACAATATAAGTCGCCATAAATCAATTCAAATTTGTCTTATATTTTGTATGATTATTATGGTTCGATTTTATTGGTTTGGATAGAGAGACACTCAACAACCCTAGGATTTCCCAGAAAATGGTAGCTGGATTGATTTGCAGGTTACGTTAATTATTATTCCCCATACGTGTATTATTATTAAATCTTGCCACATTTTTAGCTTATTATTCTGTTTTATTCTAGTGTCATAATGTCAATATTCATTTTTTCGATGATTAACATTTTTTAACTATAAATGTCCTTTTGATTTGTTATGATTTTTCTAACAACTATTTGGCTTTAAATATAATTAGGAATTAATAATGATTAAAATGCAATAATGAAATTAGATATATACACGAAAAATATAAGATTATAAGAACCTTGACCCAAGATTCATATGTATTTCTCTCTTCATCACTAAGAATAATTACAATATATACTGTAAAACAAAGCAAATCACATTTTTTTTCACAATTTTTCATCTGTAGCAAATTTTGGGAATATGTTTCAACCATACTTTACACAGCCCTTCATCATTACGAGTAAGAAATACAGCATGAGATTTGAATATGAAATGGAATAATTGGTGATGAAAGTTGAGGATGAGTCAATTACACAATCAAGAAATCGGAAATCTTATTTGCATCATAGAAGTTTACCTATATGGCGTTGTAACATCAGCGAGGGATTGTCATTTCTTGCTTTATTCTCCAGGTAAAATTTCTCAGGCGAGTGAAGTAGTGTACTTGAGGGCTTCGCTTAAAATATCAAATAACTCAAGAGTTCATACGAAGTGAACAAAAACTGAAAACAGATGATTTCGACTATCGAATTTAACAAGGAGATCTTGGAAAATGTTCCGGCACATATCAATTAGTGTAGTGCTGTGAAGGAGGTTTTGGAATAACTCCTCGTGATTCTGAATTACCATGATTGCTTGATCTATTATAACATCTATTTTAGTAATGATAGTCACGGTATATATAGTTGACTATTGACTGGCTCACCATCCCAACATTCTAAATAAAAATAAATAAATTTAATATTAATTAAATAATATTCAGATTATAAAATTAAATTTAAAAATTTACTTACTGGTATAATTTTTATGTAATCTTCAGATGTATGGGAACAACTGCTCCCCTAAGACCTCGTACAATCCAAAGCCAAACCAAAATCATATTGTTCACCTTTAACATAAAAAGGAGTCTGACAGCTTGATATCTCCCATAATAATACACCAATACTGTAAACATCACTTATTTGAGATGGTTCCATACATAGATCCAAAAAACTTTAATCAACACAGATATATTCGCCAAACGAAAAAAATTGGATTGAAAATTAAATGATATCTAATCTTTTGATAATCCAATTTGATCATGTTTCTATGAACCAATATATTATCAGAATGCTATTAAACCCGAATAAAAATGAATATATTAAATAAGTTCTTTCCATTTCGAAGTCCAAGACCGAACCTAAAATAGATAAGGGAAAAAAAGGTCGGTTAGTAATAGTCAAAATAAAAAAAAAATTTAAAAAAAAACAAAATCAATGATTAACAGAATATTGTCGTACACATAAAATAAATGAAGGAATAAAAGGTGATTGATTAGTAAGCCTAAATAAAAAAAAAAAATTTAAAAAAATAATAAACAAAAAATAATAGCTAATAGAACATTGTCACCTACCCGCAGTGTTCCATATCGATCGGTTGAAGACCAAGACCAAACCTAAAATATATTAGGATAAAAAAGAGTTGGTTAGTTAAATTTTCCGATGGTCGTAACTTATTTTAATAAAAAATATGTTACCGATTTTTTACAGGTATAAAAATCTATTTAAGTTCTTTTTTTTTTAAAAGAAAGTATAAAATTTCTTTAATAGGAATTTATAAATTGCGAAAATTAAAAAGGTTGAAAATTTGAATTAAATTTTCTTTTAAAACAATTTTCAAGTAAATGGAACGTTAAATTTATATTTCTATCACTATCAAAAAGGGAAAATTTCGTAACTTTAGAATCTTTGACAAGATATTTTATTTATTTAAAAAAAAATTATTTTTAACGTTGTAGAAATTTTGAAATCGTTTTTTTTTTGTAATAAAAAACAAGTAATAAAGAAGAAAGTTTTAATTTTGATCATATAAATAATTAATTAAGACTTAACAAAAAGGCATCCACGTTAACTGTGCAAAATTATAGCGAAATCCGGTCTTACGGAAAAAAATTGTCATAAAAGCGATCAACCATCAAGTGTTCACGTTAAATGAGATCATCACAAAAACAGATCTATCAAACGAACAAACTAATATCGAAAATTAAATACAATTTACGATACAAATATAAAATAAGAGAATAATATTTTTAAATTATTTTAATAATCATGATATAAATTTAAACTGAAATACTGTATATAATTTAATAAAGTTATGATCAGATTTTTCCGTTGATAATTTGCATCGAAAAATATTTGCTATTTGTAATTAACATATAATGATAAATATGAAAATAAACCTACGTTCCTCCTCCGGCATGCCACTCCTCCACCTAACCCCCTCTCCAAGTAATGATCCTTATTTTTATAATTATCTAGCTAACCGATTAACCTATAATTATATTTAAAGTTTACAATTAATAAAATTAATATATATCAGATATATAATATATTTTTTGACAGTTTCCATCTCGAACATAATTATCATCTGTTTTGGCATCACTATCTTCTATATTATTCTCATCATCATCTATTTTACTATTTTCATTATGAACGTTTAAAGTATCCGTCAAAATAATTTAAATCAGGAATTTTGTGCCTCCTCAATTGTTCTTCGAGTGTAATTATCATAAGAGGGGACAATGAAAACACCAATTTGTCCTTTCTGCATACTTGGTCATCACTCCTTCAAATTTATAAATATGTTCGACTGTAACCTTCGAACTTGGAGAGTAATCTTTACATTGAATTAGGAGGAGGTTCCCTCCAAAGTTACCCATTAGGTCAACCCCACCGTCGCCACTAGACAATCTAATAAATGTAAAAATTGTAAGTATGCATCATAATTATTAAGATAAATGTCCCGGGCTTGACACGGCAACATCTATACACATATCCTATTCACCACAACCCTGGACTTAAACACTGAGATGCCTCACCTAATTTTATAACACTCGATTCCATGTGAAATTTTACTTGGAAGTAAGTGCAATATCTTCTGGAAGATGATATAATTCAAATGATAGAAAATTATTGTTCTGATTGTCAATATATTCTCTTGCATTCAAACTTAAAGTGATTTTATCATTATTAACTTCTGAGCTATCAAATGCAACACCTGTTAATATTCCATTATGAAATTTTAAAATATTTTTCTTTTGTTACAGCTTCTTAATCTACTTACTTCTGAGCTATCAGATGCAACACCTGTTAATATTCCATTATGAAATTTTTAGAATATTTTTTCTTTTGTTACAGCTTCTTAATTCATATTCGTTTCCGAACTCAGGGTATTCATGTTAAAATTTATAAAAAAGTGAAGAACGTAGGATCAAAGAGTTATGATCCTTTATAGAGTTTATCATTTTATATCGACGCGACTTTATTATTAATACTGCAGATCATGTGAAACCGATCACCTGAAATGCGCAGTACAATAGTCGGAAAAATTCTTGCCGAAAAAATAGGGGCTGTGTAACTAAGATATATATTTGCTTTCTGCTTTCCCATTTATCTTCTCATTTATCTTCTGAGAAAAAACTGATGATTATTCGCGTGGAGATTTGGGGAATGTGTAAGCTAAATCACCGCGATTTGCAAGGGAGGGGATTAACAGCTACGCAATAATGAGATGCAGTGAATAATTGCTAATGAAGATCTGGGCTTCGCTTGCTCCTGAGGAATCCACAACCGCTATAAAAACAAGTTAGAACGAAGTCTGAAGGCCGTTTTTTTGCTCAACCAGGGCAAGTGTGGATAGAACGCAATCTTAATTCTTGCATTAAATATACTCAGCATGTTCTTGCTTCCGGTGTTCGAGTTCCGGAGATGAAACCATGCGTCCTATGTGAAGGAGAGTTCATCTCACACCGGATGGACCAATCAAAGAATTTCAACCTTTTTTTCGTGGAAAAAAAATTTAGTAAAAATTTCCATTACATAATTAAAGAGTGAATAACATTATTTTTTACTTATGGAGGGTAAATGATTGGCTGAAAATAAGCCACGATGCCTCGAAGAATACCTCTTGAAGCAATATCACGTGTCCAAATTTGGACTGCAAACAAAGATATCAAAACTCTTGTCTCTCCAGATTTTTTTGGGTAATGGAGAAACTTACAACTTCAGCCGCAGATACCACCGTATATCTGGGAAATAAGTTCGGACGCCGATGTAATGTTTATGAGCGAACTAGGATTGTTAGACGGAGAACAATAATAATGAGAACAACCAAAGGCGTAAGAATTTACTCAATAAGTATAGGAGGTAAGAACTTTTTTATTCAGAATATTGATATTAAATTGGTGACCTTTCAAGCTCCTCGTCATTCAAGCCTTTTAAGCCGACCCAGTGGAACGGATTTTGATGGGGACCAAAGATATGCTAGCTAAGAAGAATGTTACTAATTTTCCAAGCTTTCATACTAGGGTGATAGAACTGACCGAAAACTTGCTAAAAATTGGGAGTTGGATCGTGACCAGAGAAAATACTATGGATTAACATTCGGGAGGTACTCTAACGATTGGAACTGTAACGACAAAAGACTGGGACTGGAAAAAAAATACGGGCAAAACAACCACTACCACAAGATCTACCGAAACCTGATTAAAATGCGCTAAATGTTCTAAAGAGATTTCTTTGAGTTAGATCTTGACGCAGACAAGCTCAAGCTTTGGAAAGTAGATATTTTTGACGATCAAAAAGACCTGTTTCCCAATCTTTCACTCCAGGAAGAAGGTTGTTTGACCTAGCTAATCCAAATATTTAAAGTTATTTTTGGTCTTTAATTTACTAACAGTATTTCTTTAAAAAAAAGGATATAGCAAGGGTTAATATAGGAGAAAAGGCGAGCGCTCCATCAGCTGGAGCGGTTCCTTCTGTCTTCATGGAAGATCAAAGAATTAACCCACAGTATTTATGGACTGGCCCATCATTGATCTTCCACGATGGCTTTGGTCGATTTGTTGAAGATTTTGCAAATCCGTATTCAATCGCTCAGATTGATGGCAATTTTTTCTTGATGAAAAATTCTTATAATCAAGCTACAAAGCGAAGTGAGAAATCCCTTTGGTGAACTCATAGTATCTGTGGCATATAATTATAATAATAAAAAAGCTGGTAATGACTTCTTGATAACGACTAACAGGACTCAAATTGTTATCGATTAATATTTGAGGAAAAAAATGAATCATAAATCTGCAAGCTAGCTTATATTATCATGGTTATTGGTCTAGATCAAGGTATGTGATTTTCAATTTTTTGTTATTACTTATCATTCCGTTTAAACTTACATCTTTTTTTGTCTTATCTTTAATGTTTGCTAATAAACAGCCCAAAAAGATCAAGGATCAGTGCTGTTGTCCTTCATTTATGTTAGTAATTGCAGGCCCTTAGATTAGTCTTCTCGGAGGTATTATATTGACAAAGTAGTAGTAGAGTAACAAGAAGCGATTCTTGTTGATTTTGAATGGTGTGAAATGCATAACACTGGCAGATACCCTCTTACGATAAGTACTGAACTGATGGTGCAAGGCCTGGCGCTTTACTTATGCTTGATATGTTAGACGTGATCTATATTTAAATTAGAAAAAAATCCAAAAGAGCTAAAAATTATATGAAATGACAGAATGAAAAGACGTTATAAGCAACTATATTAAAAAAAAACAAGAAAACTATAACAAAATAATGCAATCTGATACATTTAGATTATTAGTTATGTTTGAATTTGCTGCCACATAATCATTGATGTTATAGATGTTTTAAAATCAGATGCGCAACTTTACATTTGTAAGTTGTAACCTCGTTTCTGTATTTATGTAACTGGGTATGTAACTGATCTGAAATAAATATGTAGCATATTATTCGTGCTATCGTACGATAGACTGTGCGACACATATAAGCCATTATTTCTTCTGAAGTGTAATATTATATTTCCAAATTATCAGGCCCGTTTATCTTTTTCTGGACATTTTTTTTTTCAGCCGGCGAAATGATAAACTTGCTACTGTTTTCGAGCATAGGGGTTAAGTGAGCATAGAAACATCATGTATTTACGGCTATAGCCCGAATTGTAATTCTTTTCTATGTTGCCTCGTAATAAAACTAGTCATGTGACCGCGTGACATTTTGCACCACATTTATTTTTAGAAAATATTTCGTATCGCTTTCGTCATATTTGTATGGCATAAATTTTCGTTACACAACTTTGAATTATTAATGAGGCGTTAGTTCATTTAAATTACGTGCATAGATTAATCACTCATTATTCTTCATTCGTTTTTGTTAGGAAGGGTAAGATTTTTTTTTATTCAATCCAATTTTTTTTTTCTTTTTTGCAGTTTCAATGAGATAGGGGGAATTAGGGTAACAGTATTTATGGTTATTATGTTAATCAGTTTCGCATATAACCGTAATTTCATCGGATTTTCTTTTTAGCGCTAACTGTTAAACGCATCTAGTTTCAATAACTACGCAGAAAACCGCGTTATTTTCTAAACGAGTCAAACATCGATCCACCAATAAACAATAAATTTACTACGCATCAATTTATCTAACCATGTCCAGTTTTCCTTTTATTAATATTTCGGAAGACATGATATTTTTGGCTTTTTCAGCTTTATTTTTCTTGCTGGTCCAGTGATGTTCACTAAAAAAATTTCGGGATCGTAGTTATGATTTTCCTGCAGAGCTCAACAAAATTAATACTGGACATGCTAATGAGGCAAAAAAATTTTATCAATGGTCAATTAATGACGTGACTACAAGACTTAAGAAGCCTGCCATAATAAATTTATGCTTCTATCAAGCTTTCCAATAAACGAATGATCATTCAATTATTATAATTTAGCATCCAAAAAAAAGAGATAGCTTTATTTTTCAAGTCTAAAAATGTTTTATTAAAAGTATTTAAAATTAATACAATCCTTATTTTATCTAATAATTTGGTTTGAATCTTTGACCGCATATAGTTTATTTTGAATAAAATGTATATTACACAGTAATCAACAAGGAAGAAGCGAAGACATGACGATACAGAATATCCCGCTTGCAGTATTAGTCGAAAGATGATTGATTCTGTCATTGAATAATGATCTCGATAAAGTGAGTGAGCACTGGACTTAACGTTCCCTAGTATAATTAATTTCAATTTTCTAGTTTAATTTGTATTTTTAAAAAAAAGTAATACTAATTTAAAAATTTTTTATGATATAATAATTCGTATTAAACAAAAAAAATATACTGTATAATCTTGTCAAATGATTGACACCCAAACGTCGGTACTGCGGTACTGCGTCTAATGGTCATTATACTAGTTGGCGCTGTGCAACTATAATCGGAGCGTAAATAGCTAGGCTATTATTTTGCACAATAGCCGACAAAATTTTCAACTTTGACCGTTCAATCATTTCATTCTTAATACCTTTTTCAGCCAAATTATTATTCATTATGTCTGACAATATCGAAATGCAAGACACCGAAAGTATGAATGAATGGATTAATTGGATTGAAGAAACTATCGTTAAAGAACATTTAAAATTTTATGAATACAAACAATTTAGTAACTTTCAACAAATTGGTGACGGAAGTTTTGGAAGAGTGTACCATGCAAAATGGAAAAATTCAGAAAAATTATTTGCGTTAAAATCTTTTTTTAATCTTGACAACATCACTGTGAAAGAAATTATTCGTGAGGTAATTTAATATGCAATAAATTTTTTTTTTTTTTTATTTGTATTATTAGTATATTATATTTATTTCAAAAATTCGAATTTATTAATTAAAGATAAAGATTCAACGCGAGGTAGATCTTCACGATAATATTATGCGTTGTCATGGAATAACAAAATTTGAATCAGGTATTATAAAATTTTAAACGTAATATAATTGAATTTCGCTCGTAAAAATACATTTTTAACGATTAGTTTTTTTTTTGTTTTAGGAAATCATGATAATATTAATTATATGTTGGTAATGGAATATGCAGACGGTGGTAGTCTTCGAGGCTATTTGAAGAATAACTTTTATAAACTTACATGGAATGATAAATACCTTATGGCGTACCAGCTAGCTTGCGCTATTTCATGCTTACATAATAAGGGGATTGTTCATCATAATTTGGTAATAAATTTATTATTTGTCTATAACGTTATATTTGTATTTATTTATTTAATATATTCATTTTTATTCATTTTTAATAGCATTCTGACAATATATTAGTTCATCAAAACATGATCAAATTGTCAGATTTCGGATTATCAAAAAGAATTAGAACATCATCTGATTTTCAATCTAAATTAGTTCCTTACATTGATCCAAAAAGCTTTAATAGACAAAGAAATAATAATGACCAAACAACACAAATATATTCATTAAATGAAAAAAGCGATGTTTACAGTATTGGAGTATTATTATGGGAAATATCAAGTGGGCGATCTCCTTTTTATTCTGAAAGTGAACGATATGATATAAGTTTAACTTTAGAAATTGCACAAGGTCTTAGAGAAGCATTTATTCCTGATACACCCGATAATTACGTAAAAATATATACTAGTAAGTAAAAATTTTAAATTTAATCATAATAATGGATATAATTTTAATTAATCTTTAAATTATTTTTATTTAGAATGTTGGGATGGTGAGCCAGATAATCGTCCAAACATATTTCAAGTAGTTGATTGGTTGAAAGCAATCATTACAAAAACTGATGTAATAATAGAAAGCAATCAAGAACTTAATGTTAACTCAGGATCACAAAGAGAATTATCTCAATTTATTCAGTATTTTGATAAAATAAATATAAAAGAAATCGATCCTATAACATTATCAAATGAACGAGAGAAAGTTTCATTTGAAAAAGGTTTTGACATAATAGTTAATGAATTAAATGATTATTTAATTAAAGTAGCAAATAAAAGAATTGAATCGCAGTCATTAAAACATAAAGTTATTGATTATTTTAATGATTACAATATTGATTTGCAAGAAGTTTATAATTGGTTATTAAGTAATCAAAATAATTCAAATACAATATTTTTACTTGGTTATTTTAATTTTTATGGAATTGAAACAAAACGTGATTATAAGATTGCATTCAATTTATTTATTAATGCGTCAGAAAAAGATCATACATTTGCACAATATTTTACTGGAAATTGTTATCAATATGGAAATGGGACTATAAAAAATGAAGGATTAGCTTTTGAATATTATGAAAAATCTGCTAATAATAATTTCTCTCATGGACAATCAGAGATTGGTTATCTTTATGAACATGGAATAGGTATTAAAAAAGATTTAGAAAAGGCTTTTTATTGGTATGAAAAAGCTGCAAATAATGGAAATACAATAGCTATGTTTAATTTAGGCAGATGTTATATAAATGGAGAGGGTGTTGAAAAAGATTATAATAAATCTTTTAAATTGTTTAATCAATCAGCTAGAGAAGGATATTCAGGTGGAATAACGATGTTAGGATATTGTTATTATAAAGGTATTGGAACTAAGGTTGATAAACAAAAAGCATTTGAATTATATCAAAAATCAGCAAATTTAGGATGTATTACAGCACAATATAATCTTGGTAATATGTATAAATATGGAGATGGAATTATAAAAGATATAGATAAAGCGATTTATTGGTATGAAAAATCTGCCAAACAAGGTTATCAGGAAGCACAAAATAAATTAAAAAAACTTCATAAAAATTAATAATTTAAAATGAATTCTTTCTCTTGATATCTAAATAAATTTACTACAATGTGTATATATATATATATTTACGAATAATAAATATAGCACTTTAAAATATAATAAATAAAAATCTTATTAAAATTTAATAATTATTCTTATAGAAATATTATTAACTGAATATATATAATGTCGTTCTAAGACTACAAAACTTGTGAGGATTTTGATCCGACTTAAGATGCTTATTTTCTTTATGAATTTTTTTTTTGCTTTTAAACAATGGTTAAAAAAAAAAAATAGTTCAAAGAAAACTTTGTGAGAAATTTTCTTCCTTTTGAACAAATAAATATATTTATAGATCAATATTGACTGTGTTAAAGGCGTAACGTTCGTGACAAAAAATACGATATGATAAAAATGTATATTTGAAAGATATGGACCAATCATTTATTAAAATTTAGATCATGTGTCACATTACAAAATATAACCATCTAAAGTACCCATCAGAGTTCTCACTTGCCGAATTGCCGCAGCATGACGCCCGATCCGTTGTGAAGAAATAAATGATTTATAATGCGTATATTATAGTTTTTTAAAAATTAAATAAATTTTGTTACACAAAATTCAGAGTCAAGTATAATAAATAACTGAATTTCTAAAGACAAACATTCTATCAATAAATATTTTGAAGGAAAACTAGCAAAGCAATAGAAAAAAAATTTTTTTTTTATAAATCAATTGCCTGTGGTTCGGATATAGAGGAACGTACTGTATATTTCTATATATTCTTTTAGAAAAAGGTACATTAAACTTATCAGTCTAATTTATATTTGCACTTTCAATCATTTAAGTATTTATTACTCGATGATCTCAAGTTTGTTCTTCATTCAAACTGCTGTATAAATTCAGTAAAACAGTCTTTAATTAAACATTTAATATTTTGCAAATTACTGTATGAAATGAATTATCAAAATTTTGCATTTGAATTTTTTGTATTAATTAAGTCGTCAATTATCGATTGCTATAACCGATATCATATATATATAAGATTAAATCAATTAGAATTTTCTTTATATTAAGTTTGTGGATTCTAAAAGTAATGTCCTTTTAATTCTATTATAAAGTTCGTGTAATGGATATAGTATTTCTTAAATCTTAATACGTCATATGTCAAAAATAAGTTATTGATAAAATTGCGTAAGTAGCAATATAAGAAAACTATCACTTAAATTATTTTGAATCATTCAATTGCAATTAAATTTATTACAATATGCTATTTTAAACTTCATTATAGGTAGAAATAGTAAGAAATGTAAAATGAATTAAACTAATGATATATGAAACTTTCTATTCTAGTTAATAGTTTATTAATTCTAAAAATAATGCGAATATTTTTAACTATAATGTCGATGTCATTGCAAGTTTAGTTCTGGTTTTAATCTAATAATAAAAAATAAATTAAAAAGATATCTTTTAATTAAAAAAAATAGAATTAGCAGAATTATGTTTGAATAAATTATACAGTAAAGATAATATTCTTACCAATTATCAACTTTAGAATCATTATTCTCGGGTATATATCTTCAATTTTTTTATTTCTGAGAAATTAAATTATTTAAAAATACAACTCAAAATTTCATTTTAAGTAAATACTTATTTGCTATCTGGAATAATCAAATCCTGTTGAATACTATATTAAGCTTTTAAAAAAGATAGTTAATATTTAATTATCTTACCGAAAAAAACCATCTGCCTATAATGGGAGAGGTGACTGTGGTAACACTTGTGGCAAAAATTTTTTTTTTATTTGCTTTTGCGTTGGAATTTTTGCTTTATGTAGAAATTTTTTATGCATCGTTAAAAATGAGATTGAAGAAAAGTTGTGAAAGGGAACTAAACGAACCTGATAATTATAATGAAAATATGCTTGCTACATTATTACAATATACTTAACAATTAATATTTCATTAAAGTACTGGAAGAGAGTTACAAATAATAATAAACAAAGCTTATTAGAATATCTCAAATATCATAAAGGCCCTTGAAAAAGACAACTAATGTCTTAGATCAAGATTTAAGGGTCCTTAAATCATATAATAGCAGTTCTTGTTCTAACGCAGGAATAATAAATTATGCAGAGGATAATATAATGGTACGTGCTAAGTTTATAAGATCGATGGAAATATTTTATCCCATTATTAGCTACCGTACAGTTCTACGCCAAACGTATTAGATTATCGGATCATCAGATATCTGATCTTTTTTTTATTATAAAATAAACTATTTTTTTTTGGTTTTTATAGTAGCCCTTCGGCCTTCGGAACTTTGGAACTGATAGAATGACTTGGAAGGGTGCTTAGGAAGGTGAGAGAAACGTTATTTTTTAAAATTGAGAACGTTAGTCAACATAACTAACGTTTCATTTCACTTTTTTTAGGAATTTCGACCTGGACTTCAAAATTGCAAGGTTGGTAGGTATGTGGCTTTTATGAATTTGTTTAGGTCTGACTATGTACCTTCCTCAAAACATTCAAAAACCCTATTCTAATGCCCATTCATGTGAATATATGTGGTCTCTTACTGGTGTTTTACTTCTCTGAAGATACTTTATACACTAGCAAATGTGGTTAACTATATTTTCATCAATCAATCAAATTAAAATTTTTTTGGAGTACTTATTATACTCATAAATTTCTTTTCTTAGAATGAGGAAGCGTAAACGATTTTTTGATGACGCAAAATATTATTATGAACCACGATAATGATGAACGTAAAGACAGGGATGAGGTCAGCCTAATTCTTAATTACTGCTTGTATATATTAGTGGTTTTATCGATTTTTTTTTATTAATTAATAGATGGCGTTCGTGGTAAACATTTTCCAAGAGGAATGTGCAGCGTCTGCTGTAGACGAGAAATTGGCATATTCTCATTATTAATTGACGATGATTGTATCAACAAATTCTCCATCAGATTTTTGATTCAATCAACGAATTACGGATGATTAACTAATTTCTTTAATGTTGACTGTGGTTCCGAAGGATGGGGTGATGCAGTGGAAGAATTAACAATCAATGACGAAGAATTACTAATAATAAAAAATGCTAAAAGGTTCCTCAAACGCCTTAAACGGACCTTAGTTCAATTGTAAGGTCATTCTTTTACTTATAACTAAATTTTAACAATACTCAAAATTTATTATTTATTTAGTTTAAAAGCATTTCATTAAATGCACTAAATCCTTTATGCAGTGTTGTGGATAGGGCTGGGATATTGTCCTTGGATGGGACGGGATTGGACTATCCAGGACTTGGACAAGATATTTGTTGATATCCAGGACAAAATTTCATCATAAGAGGATATATGATTTATATATAACATTAATAAATTGGAACAATATATTGGACGGGACATCAAATTTTTGTGTGATACTGTACATGATCTTACAACACTAGTTCACCATCCGATCATCGATTCAGCTCTATGGATCTTTGGAAAGATAAATTATATAGTAAGTTTTTTTTTAAACAATAAACAATATCGCTGATTATGCTAATTGATGGTGTAACTTTATGTAGAGGGGAGATAGCTTTGCATGGTCAGATTCATACAGATGGTATAGGTTACATTAATGATGTGGAAATTATCCTCTTATCTGTGGGGAAGGCGCAAAATCCGGTGCCCCTACATGAAAGCATACTAATAACATTAAAAATGTTGCTAGTATGGTTCGTCTTTATAATAACATTATTATTACAGAAACCAATTCTCTTAACCTATTGTATATCAATTTGAGAATGTATGAGTTGTGGGCAGTGTTGTCATGGGACATGGACAGTATTCTTTTATATCTGGGATACTTTGTCCGCCTTAATGTCAGCCATACATCTTGTTAATTCTGGCCACATGATTTTTGAAGTTGCGAGCATACAATACAGGAGTGTTCTTGGTGATGCTTGATTTTCATGGTATGAACAAACCGTTGAAGCTTTACAACTAATTTATTTATTTTGTTTGTGAGATTTTGACATATTTGATTATACTTTTAGGCAGTATTGGAAAGTTTGTCTAAAACTTTATCAAATCCTAAAAATCTCTCCAAAACCAACACTGCTTTTATGTGGTACAGATTATTTAAAGTTGACCGTTTTTTCCTGCCTAAGGATTGGACTGATATGCCAATATGCACGAGGCGGTTATCAAATGAGTGGTAAGTGGTCAACTATAATTATTACATTATTTAAAATAATAATAATGTTCACACAACCTAATCATAAATAATTACAATTATGTGTCTATTTGACAAAAGAAGGTTTAATATCTAATAGGAAGAAAAGCATATGACACGCTACTCTGAAGTACGATTTGCTAATAGAAGTTACAAGGAATTGGATGTTGAAAATTTACGTCTCCCTTATAAGCTTTCAAGCGAATAATAGCTTTCCAACATATTTAGTATTGTATTTGAACTAAAATTGATACACAAATGGTATTTAAATTTTATCAAAATCAGCAAATTTAGGATATATCAGATATTATATAGTTAAAGCAAATTTATTGGTATGGAAATCTGAAGGTTTATCAATACGCACAAAATAAGTTTAGAAGTACTTCACAATGTTATCAAAATTGTAAAACGTTTTTTCAATTGTTAATTCATTAGACCAATTTTTGTTTTTTAATCTACAAATTAGACAATATTAAATATAATAAACAAAATTGTTTATTAAAATTTAATCAGTTTATCGTAAAAAATATTTAAAAATAAGATATCGTTCTACATGGATAAATTAAGTATAAAGAGCTTGTAGGATTACAAAACACATGGTTCACGAAGGTTTGGAATCAATTTAACTGTTTTTTTTCCTAAAACTTGATTAACTTAAATATAAGATGCATACTCTTAAAAGTCCCAATATCAGTCAATAGGAAAATATGTTAAAAAAGATTTTATAAGAGAAAACTCAATAAATTTTCTCCCTTTCAATTTTAATTTTTAATAATGATTTAGACATCAATTTTTTAATCTAAAGTAAAAACAAAAAGATTAATTTTTTATGATTGAAATACAGAATTATTTTTAAATTAAAAATTGTGGGCAGAATTGAGACTCTCATTATATATATATTTATTTATTTTTAACTTATATTAGCGATTGGATATTTAATAATACGAAAATTTATTCAGAATACAATGAGAAAAAGAAAGACACTTCTTATCAAAGGGATATCATAATGTTATAAGCAGTAATTTACTACCATTTACTCGATGGCGAATCTATCAGAAATTATTATATCTATATTTAGGATTATCAAACACCAAATGTTTCATAGTTTCTTTGTATTTTATCAGAAATATCAAAGCAATTCCTGGACATATATCAGGAATTTTAGGTTGGTAAAGGCATATAATACATACGATAATAACAAATCAAATAAAGTTGACAAAATTGGTTAACAGGTAGAATGCCAATCATTCGGCATATTTACCGAATAATCAATTACGAGAGAAGTCTATATAAATGATTAGACAAATTTATAATTTATTTCTATTTTTATGAGATATATTAATGAGAGTTGTTGTCCTATGACCAAAATAATTTATAACTGCGATGCATCACAGAGTCCTACATTAAAGGTTATTAGATAAAGTAATATAATAAATATAATACTATGTCAGGCAGAAAAAAAAAACGCTCCAACCTTTCGCGGATCCATTCACGGAAAATGTAAATAATTTGATAAATTCCATGAATATAAGGTTATTAATTCCGGAAATATGAGCCTTTTATGGAAAAAAGATGGAATATAAAAACGGATCGACTTTTTTTACAAGGGCTGTTAACGCGGGAATGTATAAAAAAAATTTAATGTGTAAAATTAATGTTAATATAAAAAATTAAAACTAAAATTAGCCGTTTCACTCTATATAATATATTTATGATAGCAAAGAATATGAACTAAATTTTTATTTAAGCAAAAAAATCTTTTTTATTAAACGATTTCTTGCATACTGTATATTATGTGTTTGGCGAGAAATCCTATTATATATATAATAAAGCTTACCACATTAATTATCGTGTAAAATTATAAAATAAAATGCCTCGAAGTCCTCACCATACATAAAAAAAAACAAGAGAAAAAAAATGCGCCAGCATCAAAAAAACTTTATATAAATCTAATTGGTTGCTATCACATTTCCGACTTTTAAAAACTTGTAATGATCCCTGAATCACGATACTTATTTTACCATAAAGAAATCTTTTTATTCACTAAAATACGAACTTAAAATAAAGTTCCCGTTTACCGTGCGGTCAACTATTTATGCTATTTAATTATACAAATCACCTGAAATTTTTTTTTTATCGAACCAATTCGATTTCATCGAAATTAATGATTGTGATTGAATTTTTCTGTTAATTGATATATACAGTATAATACTAAAGAGAACCTTGAAAGTTGTATTTTAAATTAGTCTTATTATTATAAGAATTTGTCATTGGAGCGTTGAGATTATTATGCCAAATTTTACATGATGCCAAATTGGCAAATATTCAAATAATAGTATTAAACGTATTTTTTTTAAAAAAATAAAAAAAAATGAATTTATGTCACGTTATCGATTTCATTATCCAATCCTTGAAGTAATAATAATAAATGATAAAACGAATTACAATAAAAAGTGATTGTCTTTATTTTTTAATCATGAAAAATATGAACAATAAAAGTGATATAAAATGAGTACATCAGCTTTATAATAAGCATTTAGTATATTGTATGTATATTCAATAATATAAAAAAACGAATTTAATCCATTATCACCACATTGTGTTCGAAGGAAGGATCACAACCCGGCGTATTCCACATTTCTTTGCACTTCACGCAATATTGCGTACATCCTTGGGAATTTAATTCGATCGCAGCTTCTTGACACATTGTGCACTTTTCACGTGCTTGACATCCAGGCTTCCCCTCATCTTGTTTACAACATCCGTATCCGATTGCACAACCAGATTTTCCCCATTCTTCTTTGCAATTACCACATTTTTCAATACAACCTCTTTCTCCAACTAATTTTTTACACCTCTTACAAGAGATATTTTTTGTCTCATAATAATATACAGCTCCTCCGACACAAATGGCAAGAACAGCTACTGAAGTACCTGCAGCTGAAAGAAGATAACCTGATGGAGAACCACTCGTAGAACCACCTCTTAAACCCACACTACCAGAAACAAATGAAGTTCTAGCAAAGGCTATTGACGGTAATATTGATGATGACACTACTACTTGTGATACTTTTGACGCCGCTTTAGATACGTACGAAATTACTCGTGACGTACGAGACGGTTGTGACTCTGGTGTTGCTTGTAATTGATTAACAGTCAAATCTGGTTTGCATTCTTCAATAATTTCTTCCCCTATTTCACTTGAAACTTGAGACTCAGGAAGCTTTGTAGGATTGCTACCTAGCATATTTTCAAAAAAATTTTTGATTGAAATTTCATCAGGTTCATGATCAAAGAACTTACTACCTGAATGAAAATGAACTATTTGTTCAGGATGAAAATATTCGATTTCTATAGAATGTTTAAAAATTAATGTAGTATGACATTGTGCGGTGAAAAGTCTCGGATCACCGATCGCATTACATTTTTGACATTTTCCTTGTCTAAAGTGGACAGATATTGGATTAAAATTTGGAATCAAATGTTGAATTTTTGATTTTATTTCATCCTCACGATAACAATTAAATTCGAAACGAGTTTCAGAATCCATTTTAGCCCATCGTGCACTTTCTTTGGTGAGACCTTTGATATCATAGATCCAACATGGAAAATGTTTAACGAAGAAAGAATCTTCATCAATTTGCATATTTGAAAAGGCTTGACAAGCATTCTTTGCAGCAGATTTTGGACCATTAATTAACTCATGCGATGGGAAAATTCCCTTTGTTATAATTAAGACATTTTTCCATAAATCTACTGGTTTATATCCATCAGTATATTCGATAAAACGTTGGATAAAGTTAGCCTCACGTTGTAGAGGATTCATTTCTTTTCCACTCTCACAACAAAACCATAATATTGTATCGATATTAAAGATATCATTTTTTCCATGTCTCTGAAATAAACGCATCATATCATGAAATATTTCTTCATTTGTCGTACCAAATGAATCACCAAATCCACAAGTATCAATATATAAAAATTCATCCGTTTCATATATTATTGCTTCTCTAGTTCCAGATTTAGTACTATTTGAACTCTCAATGTCTATTTCACAAAGCAAACGGGCCATTGTTGTCTTGCCAAGGCCTGTGGAGCCAATAGCAAGAATAGTTTTCTTCATTTTTTTTAAAAAAATATTTCTTAAAAAATATTTTAAATCTCAACCCTTAGGGAAATATTCGTTTTGTATGTTTCCTGATGATCAATTAATAAAGTTAGAAAATTATTTATAATTCATTATCTTATCAACAAAAATATCGAATATATGATAATAATTTGATGAAAAATTATTAAAGTAACGGGCAAAGCTGAAAAAAAATTTTTCATTTTCAATACTTGTGCAATAAACCTATTTTAAGTATTTTATGCACTTTATTCTCCGATGATAGTCGTACAGCATCATTTGATGTTTGATATAGTACCGCAGTAATTACTACCACCAATTCTTCTGCGAGGAAAATAAAACTATATTGTTCTTATTAAATAAAAGGAAGAGAATTATTGAAATTTTATTAAGCTCAAATATTAAAATATTATCATTTGGTTATTTTGATAATACATATTCTGATAGTGAATCTTCAACGATATGAACACTCGCATTTAGCTATAAATAAAGTAATGGGACAAAAAACTGTACAACTATTTAAAAACACAAAATAATAGCATACGGTTAGGCCCCATTTATTTTTCCTCTTATGCGGAACACACTACTAGCTTTTTTACTAACTGCAGTAAACAAGCTTAGCGAATAACTCGTTCCTACTCAAAATTTTTCTAATTTATGAAATATAATAATAAAATTCGAATCTAAAGTTAATTTATAAATCTAGCGTTCAAATTATTGAATAATTTAACAAAAATAACAAAATAATCAATTTTAAAAGAATTAAAAAATTTCAAAAATTCAGTAAAGATTCTTGGACGATATTTCACATAAATTAAAAGAAGAGGTTGACATTCTCATTACTTTATATACAATAAATTATGAAATTTTAAAGATTCTGATGCCTAAATTTTTTTTTTTTTTTTTTTTTTTTTTTGAGAAAAAAAATCTATAATTCCGATCATTATTATTTTAATTTAATACTACAGTAGAAATAGCCTCGTTGCTTTTCACCAGGATCAATGAACTTAAGCATATTATTTTCGTGCATAATCACCTACAAGGCTCTTAAATCTGTTAAATTTAGCTCACTACACGAACAAATTATTTGGATTTTTGTGGCACAGCTGTTCATCACGTGATTTGTGACACAGCCAAAGGGATTTCTATTAGGAAATCCTTAGATTTTTGTTAATTGATATAATAATACTGAAGAGGATAAATTTATAATTTGAAAGTTGCATTTTAAATTCGTCTTATTTTGATACGAATTTATTGTTGAAGCGTTAATAATGTCAAATTTGAAATATTCAAAAACTCGCATTATTGGCTTTATCTTCCGATCTTTACAGTAATTATTGCTGGCCAATAATAATAAATGATAAAATAAATTACAAAAAAAAAAAGAAAAAATTTAATTGTCTATTTTTGTAAGCACAAAAAAATTATCTTTATTTATATAAAATATAAAAAAAACATGTATAATAAAATAATATAAAATAAGTACATCAGCTTTTAATAAACTTTTAAAATAAAAGACAAAGGAAAAACGATGAAATTCAATCCATTATCACCACATCATGATTGAAAGAAGAATCACAGCCCGGAGTATTCCACATTTCTTTACACTTCGCGCAGTATTGCGTACATCCTTGGGAATTTAATTTGATCGCAGCTTCTTGGCATATTGTGCACTTTTCACGTGCTTGACATCCAGATGCTTCCTCTTTTTGTTTACAACAATCATATTGAGTTTCACAACCAGTTTCCTCCCATTCTTTTTTACAATTATCACATTTTTTAATACAACCTCCTCCTTCACTAAACAATTTTTTACACCTTTTACAAGAAATATTTTTTGCTTCATAATAAAACACAACTCCTCCAACACAAATGGCAAGAACAGCTACTGAAGTACCTGCAGCTGAAAGAATTACAGCTGAAGTTATAGCGCCTTTACCAAATGTTAATCTTGGAACGGCCAATGGCGACAGCATTGGCACTACTAATTGTGTTGCTTTAATCGCTACCTGCAAAATTGATCGTGACCTACGTGACGGTTGTGACTCTAGTGTTGCTTCTTGGTTACTAAGTTCGTACGATTCAACAATTTCTTCTGCTGTTTCACTTGAAACTTGAGACTCAGGAAGCTTTGTAGGATTGCTACCTAGCATATTTTCAAAAAATTTTTTGACTGAATTTTCATCAGGTTCATGTTCAAGGGACTTACAACCCGAATGGAAATGTACTATTGGTTCAGGATGAAAATATTCGATTTCTATAGAATGTTTAAAATTCAATGTAGTATGACATTTTGCAGTGAAAAGCCTCGGATCACCGATCGCATTACATTTTTGACATTTTCCTTGTCTAAAGTGGACTGATATTGGACTAAAATTTGAAATCAAATGTTGAATTTTTGATTTTATTTCATCCTGACGATAATAATTATCCGGAAGTGGGCCGTCTTTGGTGAGACCTTTGATATCATAGATCCAACATGGAAAGTGTTTAATGATGAATGATTCTTCATTAATTTGTATATTAGAAAAAGCCTGACAAGCATTCTTCGCAGCAGATTTTGGACCATCAACTAACTCTTGCGATGGGAAAGTTCCCTTTGTTATAATTAAGACATTTTTCCATAAATCTATTGGCTTACATTCGTCTGAATATTCGGTAAGACGTTGAATAAAGTTAGCCTCACGTCGTAAGTGATCCATTTCTCTTTCACTCTCACAACAGAACCATAATATTGTATCGATATTAAAAATATTGTTTTTTCCATGTCTCTGAAATAAACGCATTATATCATGAAATATTTTTTCATCTGTCGTGCCCAGTGAGTCGTCAAATCCACGAGTATCAATATATAAAAATTCATTCGTTTCATATATTATTGCTTTCTTAGTTGCAGATTCAGTACCACTTAAACCCTCAACGTCTACTTCACAAAGCAAGCGGACCATTGTTGTCTTGCCAAGGCCTGTAGAACCAATTGCGAGAATAGTTTTCTTCATTTTTCAAGAATTTAAAATTTCTTAAAAATTATTTTATTTTTTATAATCTAAACCCTGAAATAATTGATAATGTTATCATTATTTATCTTAACTATTTTAAGCATTAAATGAACTCCGATTAAAGTCGTACAGCATCACCCAAACGCTTGATACCTCAGCCGCGCAATTGCCTATCATGAAAATCGGCCCATTCTTTTTGAAGAATATTCTTATTTTAAAAAGAGTAAACTTTATATGATACGATCGATGGGAAATCAATTAAAAATAGATGGTCAACGAAACCTAAATTAGTTTAATTAGTTTGTTATTTTATAGACTAGATTATGTTTAGTTATAGAGGATTAGTTTGACTAATACTCTGTGTTTAACTAATTTTGTAAATCTTTAATTGATTTTAATTAATAAACGCGTTACTAAATTTTTTTTTAAAAAAAGAGTAAACTTTATATTAAGCCAGGCAAATTTCAGAAGTCAAAGGATATTATCACGTGATTACTCAATAAAAAACGCGAAAATATTTTTGCGAAAAATATTTTTAATAAAATAGTGCACTGAAAATAAATTCGTCTAACAAAATTTCAAAAGTTTATACCAAAAATAACAAATACTGCCTCGAATAGTAATATTTATACATTGCTATAGAGATAGGTACATATAGTAATAACAACAATGATAGTGAAAGTCGGACTCAGCTATCAAAAAAAAATTCCAAATAAATTAAATAGTACAATATAACTGATACAGATGAAAATATGCACGAAATTAACAATATTCAAACTGAACTAGACAATATTACGATTTCTGATAACGAAGCTTTGAGAGCAATTCATGATACTTCAAATAAATCTCTTGAAAGCAAGATGATAGACTGATAGACGAATCTACTACGCCACACACGTGTGACAAAGAGCTGTTGATTAAACATCGACTATCCTTATTCAATAATTCTTCACATGAAAATGAACAAACTAAACAAATAACACCAATCAAATAATTCAAATTTTTGAAGAGATCACTCTTCTATATACTATTCGTTCACGCCATTTACACTCCCTGTCTCCCTGATTATGGAGATCAAAAAATCTTAATTTTCAAATCAGAAAAATTATTTCAAAATTGCAAAAGTTTTGATAATCAAACTACGCAACAAAGTAGACAGATGCTCCTTACACAAGATCACCAAAAAACGACATTGGTGCTACTTTTTACAATTATGAAGATTTTGTCAACAAAATAATTGCACAGCAATTAACGATAGCGTTCTGGAAAAAATGCAACAATTTGGAGCTATTTTAAAATACAGAAAAGATCAACATAATGAAATTTCAACGTACGACAAACCGTAAGCCAACAACCCCCTTTACAAACAACTACAAATAGAATTTCAGCACAAATCAAGTGTAGACAACATCTACAAACAAAACGTATGGAGAATATGGATCGAAGATTTCATTGTTAGAATAATTCTGACCAATACTTCACATCAAGAATATGACAAACGTACGCAAACTTTCTATAAAACGGGTTTACCAATACTACTGCACGTGACCTCTCGCCTATCGTCAAATATAATCAAAGGAAAAGTTGTACTGTACCAAACTATTAAACAATCGAAATAAAAACAGCTTACATTAACTCGGAGACAAGATAAACCGGAAAAAGTAATTAATACATACATTGTTTAGTATGAATCATCCCGTCATGTGTGCAGATCATGTGTAACCTGACAACAAATCCGGGATTATACTAATTTTCGCCCCTAGTGCCATTGATTCTGGCTGGTGAACCGGATCCGATTGATCAACATCTGGAATTTTTTGATTTGTAATCATTTGTAATCATCCGGACCCATGTTTTCTATGGAATCCGAGCTAATTTCACATCGGATCCAATGGGAACCTGGAAGTCTTCAAATGGCATTTCGAAAATAATTCGTAACCTTTTGCCGTAATTCCCGTAATGGAAATGACTTTTTTTTTAAAAAATAAAAAAAAAATTAAAATAAAAAAAAAAGACTATAGAATTAATCTAGAAAGTAAAATAGAGAAGTATTCTAAAATATACCAAGTTTAATGTTGAATAGAATTTAAAAACAATGATGATATAAAAAGGAAAAAAAAAGTTCATCGAAAAATAGAATTGTATATCAGAATATGCTAAAATACACAAACACAATATTTGTTAATTATGATTTTCTTTCAAAACTTTTCTTTAGATTCAAAAAAAATAATTAGTAAAAATATAAACACAATAATATAAATTAAAAAAGGTTACACCTCAATTAATACTAGTATTCAATTGAGAAACATAATTTAGAAATATCAATCTGTAAAGATCCTTATTTAATAAAACAAATTTATTAGTATCTTTAACAATTTGTATTTGCAAAAATAAAAAATTATTAATTAGTACCTGAAATTCTATATTATCAGTTTCGTTCAGCCAGTAGACTTTTACTGACCGATATTGTTTTAAATTGATCAATATTATTTATGAGTTTATAACAATATTGTGTAAAGCTTATTAAAAGCTAATCAAATAAAGTTAGTTTATTTTATCAGTCAATATGATCAGTGAGGGCAGAACGATAACACTTTTATTGGATGTGGGCTATATCGGTCACAGGGACCTTTATTGATTGGTGAAAATGGCCATTACGTGGCCCATTTTCATCCAATCATTTGGTCCTGTGACCGATATAGCTACTCCCCCATCCAATAATATGTATTTATCATTTGTTTATAATAATCATCAGAATTTCTTGGTTCAGGAAGATCGAGCAAACATATTTGCATAAATAGCTACCTTAACAGCTTAACAGTAAATCCCAAAAAAACCTCTCCTCGCATACCAGCAAAAGGTCCAAGAAGAACTGACCCTAAAAAAAAAAGAAAAAGTTGTTAAGTAAATGTCAAAAAGAAACCTCTCCACTTACCAAAAGTGAAGTTTGTACTGTAAAAGTAAAAAATATGAGCGCCACGAAGAAAACTATTTTTTTAAGAAAAATCATATCCATTTATGACACGGCGTAAAAAATTCTAATGGCACCTATAACTAGATCCTGGAAAAATTTTTAATGAACTTACACACATAGATGTTACCGTATTCAGCATTGAACAAGAAGAACAGAAATATCATGAAATCATTTGCCGAGGCCTTTGGCCTATACGCTTAACAACAATCATTTTTGATTGTTTTCAGGTCAGAAAGAAAGTAAAGGAGAAATTTCAAGCAATTGTGGTGCCGCAAATTACCGTGTAAAATACTGGCCAAATTTAATGTCAAGGCCCTTTAAACTAACAAAGACACGATTTGTCGATTGTTGATAGGATAGAATCTTTTCAAAAAACATTTGAACAGAAACCATGAACTAATACAACTGTCCAACATATAACTTCGAACATGAGTTTCACATCTCGTGTTTATATTATTATTATTTTTTATTATTTCACATTTATGCGATATATATTTAATTAATTAAATTACTGCATACAATAATTTTGCACTCATTTATTTTAAAAAAAAACTTTTTGGTGTTTAAACAATAAGACCATGGATTTTGGTACTCGCAAAACTCGAACAGGAAATCTTGTGCGACTACGTATAGAAAGTGACATGAAACAGGAATTGAAAATTTGGCAGATTTTAATGAACGTTTTCTAATGTAATATATTTATAATATTCTCCTAAATAAGAGAGTAAGAAATAGAGAAAAAAGAAAGTTTGAGGTATAGAATTTCTAGAGAATAATAAATTCTTATTTTATAGGGTTTCAGAAAAAGATTGCGTCACATTTATCGTGCCACAAAACTATAGTATTTAAATACTTTATTATTTTTATTTTTTTGCTAGGGAACTGATCGCTACCGTTTACACAATTGCGCGATACATTTATTCCGTATGTCTCATATAAAAATTGTGTAAATGGAATTAAAAATTCGTATAATCATTTTTTTTATGTCATTTGAATTTTATTATTAATCTAATATCTCAAATGCTAAATTATAATTATCCAATTATATAAATCATGAATTCCTAATATTAATATATGAAAGATTTTATGCTTTATTTACTGCATTTTCTGATAATCCATTATTAATTTGACTTAATTTTAGCTTTTTACAAATATCGTTACATCTATGATTTGCTAAGAAACATTGATTAATTCCCTCTTCGCCAAAATTTGTTCTTCCAAATCTTAAAGTATCAATACAATGAATCGCCGGATCAGTTAATAAGAATTCATCATTAAGTTCAATTCCTTGAAGATCACAAACCACTAAATATTTTTCAGTGTATTCATATGTGAAGTGGGCAAATGCTTCAAGAGTAGGCCGAAGTTCTGTAATTACACCAGTATTTGAATTAAATCGTTTATATTCTGCACCTTGAAGTTTTGGTTCAATAATATAATATCGAGTACGAAGGTCAATAGTACCGCAACGTAAAAGTTTCACATTGAGAAAATTTACTTTGGGAATATTTTTTCTTTCTGCATACCAATTAAATTCTTCAGAAAGAAAATATGCAACTGTAGAGATTTCTACCGCCTCAAGATACTTTTCAAAAGGATCATTCTTCCCGATATGAATGTATTCTTTTATTACCATTTCTTTTGTTTGTTGTCTAAATATGAAAGACATGAAAGGTATTGTACTACTCTTGATATCAAGAGCAAAATATGCACATTTTTCAACACCTGCAGAAAATGGTTGTTGGGCGATCTTGAAAGAGAAACTTTCAGAAAAGAGTTTCGGTTTATTGAAATAATTTGGGTTTTTAAGTTCGTTCAGAGTATCGGGAATGAGGTACCACATAACTACTCCTTTTTGCAATGGAAGAGTATCCCAATTAGGCTTATTTGGGTTCAAATTGAGCTTTTTTTGTTGTAAAGAATATATATCCTTAGAATTATTTGAATTGCTTCCAATAGTACTAGTTAATGAAACAGCATAAGTAATAGATGATGAAGCTGCCTTAATAAATTTTTCAATTAATTTAATTGGATCTCCTCCTACAAGATCAAATACTGGAAATTCCCCAATTATACTGCGGAATATTTCAAGCATTTTATCCGTATTACTTTTAATTTTACCAAAAAAGTAAAGGATATTTTTTGATTTCATCATATTTAATACGCTTTCTGCGGTTAGACCATTTGGATCACCATCTGGATAGTTATCTCTTAAGGTCGTGAAACGACGACCATGTGGTGGATTATCACCAATATGAAGGAGAACCTGAGTGCCATTTTGCCAATCCATCTGAGTTATTGCTGCGTTAAGACCTCCAAGAACATCCTCTGGACCATCATTCTTTCGTGAACTAACAGCTTTTACGTTATGCATATATTGAATAAATTGTTCATGTTGATCGGTAAAATCAAAAATTTGCAGTCGATCAGAACCATTATTATGATCTCGATAACCACATAAACCAACTCGAAATTTAATGCTTGGATTTGTATGTATAATGTAGTTTGTCACATGTGAAATACAATCTTTAGCAGCAGCAATATGAGGCTTCATGGAACTAGTGCAATCTAAAACAAAGCAAAGATCAACTTTCATTGAATTTTTGATATTATTAAGTGCTTTAGATACAGCCTTTTCTCGTATAAATCTAGCTTTAGACTTTAAATCATTTTCTGTATTAGCAATTATCGTTTTATTAGAAGTATCAGAAGATAGAATATTTGCTTCATCAGCATAGCGCTTCAGACGTTCTTCAGTGATGTTTAATTTATCTAAATCATATGCAAGCGAGGAGGGAACAGAGGAAGTGGATGTCGTATTAGAAGTTTGGGTGTTTGCATTTTGTTTCGAATTGCAGAACCACTTGGACATATTTTTTTAATGTTGAAAATTACTGTATCTAAAAATTATTTTGAAGAAAACTTGCGTATTTTATTAATATGGATTGACGCTTGGCACTTTTCCAAATTAGGAAAGATAATAATAATGATTGGCGGTTTTATAATTAGAAATTTCGGTTTGACACCGGAATTTAATTTCAGGTAATACCAAATTCCTTTTTCTTTTTCTTTTTCTTTTTTTTTTTTGTACTTTATTATTTAACATAAGAGCGACTTGATACTGTACATTCCGCCTGTCGAAGCAAATGTATAGAACAATGCATTTAGGAAATTTTTCAATGTTAGGATTTTCAATAAAGGTAACAACACTTGAAAATCATTCCAAATTAATGGATATAAAGACTAATTGACACAACATATGCAAGTAAAAAATAGTATACCCGATTGAACATTTTCTAAAATGAACAAGTATCTTATTATGCTGTTTTACATTGCTTTAACAAATTCAGTTATATAAATATAAAAAATTTTGAAATCTAAATATAGTATGTACATGATATCATTGTGCACTGCTTTCGTTGCGGGGTGTTTCAATAGACTGTTTCAATTATTCACCATTCGTTATAATTGCTCCCGAAGAAAAACATATCAAAAACTCAGTATTAAATGCTCTTCAATCATAAAAAAAATTATCTGGTATTAATTATTTAATTTTATTGATAGTTTTTTATAATATATATAATATATTTTAAATAGAAGGATGATGTGAGTATGATATGACCTCTGTTGTATATATGGTGATTATGGTCAGAAATGTCGGATAATCCGCCTTAAATCTGATCCGAACCCAGATAACGGATAATTTTCTGGGTACATCATCTGTCAATTCCGTCATGAGTAAAACCGGATTAAAATCCGTTATTTTTTTTTTAAAGATGGTAGCGCATTTTATTAATTATCTTAATCATTATCAGATTACAAAATTTTAAAAATATGCATATAGCAATAATAACCCTATAACTAACTAATCTATCTCTAAATTATGTAATCTACCTACTAAATAAAACGATACAATACTTGAGAAATTAAAATTATATATCTACCTAATAAATACTAAACTAAAAATTTCGTTAAATTAATCCTGACTGTGTATGTTTACTCGTTACCATGTAGTAATCAATCTAACAAAATCTATAAAATAATAAATTAATAAAAAGAAATCTAAACTAAATTACTATGTCACTAAATACGGTTTAAATCTCAGATATCTCATTTTTATCCGCGAACTTCTAGTTTCGTCTATAATTCCAATTGTTATTTAATTGAAATTTCTTTCTTCCCCTGTATTGCTTGTAATTACCGCGTTTTTTCGGACGGTTTAACTTCAAATTCCTTTTGAAGATTTTCCGCACAATTAGCGTTAATTTCATTATATTCTTCAATAATTTCCTCAGGCTGTCTAAATGAAGTCTTTTGATTCGCTCGTGACGACGACGCCTCCACTCTTATAGACCTGTCTGAGAGGTTATTTATTGGACGGCAATCTTTAATAATTTCCACAACCTCGTCTGCTTCCAAATTATTCGCTTTTAATCCCGAATTCGTTCGTGGTTTAAAAACTTCCGCTTCAACGTTCAAAACTCCGTTACGAAATTGATCCACTATTTTGACTACTTTCGACTCACTAAAACTTATGACTTTTGTAGTCGTTTCCGTATCAATCGGTGACGAAGTTAATTGAACTTTTAACATTTTTCTTATTCGTCTTCTTGTTTTCATTCTTCGAATGGTCGTTAAGATTTGTAGAAATTAGATAACTTTTATTTGTCCTTTTCCCATGTCTAACCTTTGGGAAATAGACAATATTTCCCATCCGTTTTCCACTCCCTCTCTTGTAGATAAAAGTTCCGCTTGTTCTACTCTCTCATCCGATTTAATGATCATCCATAAATATTACACTATTATTCGTAGATATTGAAGCTTGTATATCGTTGGTTTGTGACCAGGTGTATAGAGCGGGATTGTGGAATTTTTTGATTATGTCTATCAAATTGTAATGTTTAATAATATTTTTTATTAGTTTCCATTTTGGACATTTAGTTTTAGATTTTTTAATGCCATCAAGGTTTACATTGAGATCTCCTAATAAAACAATGTGAAATTCGCTTGTTATCCTTGGTGTATCAGATTGTTGACGTAAGTGTGTATCAAACAAGTGAGATTTTTGTCTTTGCACCTGCTGGCATATAAGTGTTGATAATACGTAAGTGATTTTCTTCTTAAATGCCAGGTCTAATGTTAGAACGCGACCTTTGAATTGATGTGTTTTGATGACATGTATAGAGAATTGTGCTGAAATAATTATTGCGACTCCAGATCCTTTAGTGGATCCGTTGTTATCATAGTAAATTTTGACCCTTGTATTATAATCATCTATAGTTGTGTAAATTGGGAGTTCGTGTTCGTTAGAATTAGATTTTTCATGAGGAGTATTTATACTGTCTCCGTTAGTGCTAAGGCCGGGCAAAGAAAATATTTAGATTCTCGTCACCCGGCCGGGTCACTTTTTGTAAACTTCGAAAAAAATTTTTTATGTTTTTTACTATGAAATTGGCCGGGTGGACTTTTTTAAAAATTTGAAAATTTTTTTTATATGTTTTTTTTGTATTTTTGAGAGGTAATATAAAATTTTTTATTATAAAAAATA
>JADRCO010000205.1:0-43652 GCA_021464525.1 Rhizophagus sp. LPA8_4_AMF | reverse complement strand
AAATACTGCTGTTTAGTAAATACAAGACTCCATTTGGTTTAACTTCGTGATGTTAGATGTAATATCAAATTCAGATTTTAAGATAACTAATTAATTTTACACTGTGTAATATAGAATCATGTGTCAATAAATTTAGTGTATAACTAGCAGTCACCTATTACTTCGCACCGGGATATATTAATATGTAAATCTGATTGATTTTTAGAAATATTAAATGTTATTCATATATAATACTAAATTTAAAGAAATAAAATAAATAATAAAATTAAACATAACAAAATTTAAAAAGATGATAAAAAAAAAGCCTAAGAAGGGGTCTGGGAGTACCAAGTACTAGGGTTCCGCAATTTGATTTGACATTTGACATTTGATTTGAATTCGATTCGAATTTGACAAATTCAAATCAGCTTAATTTAATTTGATTTGAATTTGATTTGATTTGAAAATTGTTTAATTTAATTGGTCAATTTGACAAATATTTGATATTTGATTTGAATTTGATTTGAATCTAATTTGATTTGACAAATTCAAATTAGCTTTATATTTGATTTGATTCAATTTTGAGGAACCCTACCAAGTACCACCCAGAAAAAATTTTTTACATGTTGGAAAAATTTTTTTTGCATGTTAGAGAAAAGTCAAAAGTAGGTATATAGATGACATAATGCTGAATATACAGTAATTTATTTACAATATGATTATTATATTAGTATAATGAATTATATATTTACAATAATACAACTATTTACAATGTAACTATATAACTAAATTATCTATTATCTAATATACAGTAGATTGTTGATATAACTGTTAAAAAGCAACAAATAGCTGACCATGGGAAATCAATTCAAATTTTATTCATAACATGAAAATTGATGTTTCAGCACTATGAGATTTATGTTTTATTTATATATGATATTTACAAATTCATTACAAAAACAATTCCAAATAAGTAATCTATTTATCTATTACAAAAAAAAAACTGAAAAAAAATCGTGTAACATTAAAAAAAATTTATATCTATTGTTGAAAAAATTACATCTATTGTTACCAAAAAATATCTCAAAGAAGTCCATTAGCAATCTATTGATACAAAAAAGAAATTATATTTAACATTTTTTAAAAAAGAAGATACGTTGGCGATTTATTATTGCAAAAGAAAATATTCTCATCACATTGTAGCAATTCATTGTTACAAAGCAAGAAAAATTCATAAAAAAATATTAATAAGCTATAACTATTTCTGGAAAAGGTTACTTATCAACAAAGCATCAGTTACCAAAATTTAAAAAAATAATCCCAAGTTATACTGTACATTAATAATCAACATGGAATTTGCCGATCAAAATCCGTATAACCAGTGGATTCGCGCAGTAGGCGCAGCGTACATTGCTTTTATTTCCCGCGTATTTCGTTGAAAATATTAGGCGGCATTTTTCTTAGTAGCGCTTATTATTATTTTAATCTAATATAAAAAGCGCATATGAAATTAGTAGGTTGCGCCTATGAATTTTATTAATGATATGCGCTTTGCGCGTATAAGAATCTTTTGAATTTATAACACTGCCGGTATAACTAAAAAAACATGGAATAGATTAGGCGCAGACACTGATCATCAGGCACAGCCATATCACACGTTGCACAATTCAGAAATTTAGATTAACTTGTATAAATATCTAATAACGTTTACACAGGAATTTCTTTAGTATATAGATAGATAGATTTTATATGCAATTTTATCCCATGTTTACTAATTGGTCGCCAGTGATTTTTTTGATGATATATTCATGCCTGTAATTTTTCTGATGATGTTTTTCATGCTCACGTGTTTTTATAGTTTATTTATACTTTACCACTTTTTCCCATCACTGGGCGTTAGTCTCCATGAGATAAAAATATGTGCCGTGAAAATCATTGATATTCGTGGAATAACTATTACATAATAAATTCAATCATTATATTATAAGCATGATGTTGCTAAATGGCCGTATATTAATTTTTGCGAAAGTATTTTAAAAACTTTACAAATTAATAAAAAAATATTAAATATAAAACATTAATATTTTAAATATTAATAAAAGATTAATTATTACAAAGTATTACAATAATATTACATCTATAAAAAATGAGTGTTCGGATAATAAATGTTGGGAATAATGTAGTTTTGGGATTTTGAATTTTTGGGATTATGATTTGTTTTGTGTCGTTGATCGATCTTCGGGATTTTGAACGGCTCCCAAATTGAATTCATTTAATACCCTCAAACGAATTATACAACAGCTTAAATATCAAAAAAATAATCCCCTAACGTAACTAATCGTCAATTGATTGTATAAATATTTTAAAGTATGTAATATTTATGTCATAATTATATATCGATCAGTTTTGATCAACATAATTACCCGCGCGCACATATTTATTGCTTCGTTACTAGATAATCCGAAACTTTAGGAGACAAACATTTAATGGAGATAATTTGGCAAATATCTTTCAAAATTATTTTACCGCTACTGGCTAATAAAGATTCGTTATAAAATAAAATTTATATACTTATTTATTTTACTTAAAATTGCAAATAAAATCCACGTCCTACTAATTTATTTTTAATTTTTGATACTATCTTTCGGTTATCAATTCCCCGAACGGCGCCGGGGATACTTTTGTCGATCACTTTTATTAGCATGTGAAATGATAAATTGCCTTATAAGGTCAAATTGTAACTATTTGCCAAAACTCAATAAACTAATGCGCAATCGTCGATTGGTTGTAATTGCTCTTTGTTTACCTTGGCAACGGGGAGTTCACGCTTTGTTGAAACTTAACCTTTTTAGTTGAATTCGTCCTTTTCATTATTGTAATTAGACGCAGTTCTGTGCCATAATACTATAAAGTTTATAAGTACATGATAGTGAATATAACTATTTATAAGAAAATGTATTAGTTATTGCTACTCCGGTTTGAGTGTTTTATTGAAGCCTAAATTTAGCAATCAATCAAAGGAGTTTTAGTTCAATAAAAATAAAAAGCAGTGAAACATTTGTCAATAATTTACGGAATTAAGGCGAAGTAACTTTAAGTTTATTATATTGATCTTTTTCATTTAGACAATGCTTGCTTTTACGAAGAGGGGCGTATTCCCGGTAATTATTTTACCGAATCCCGAAATGAATAAATACTACGTTATTTTTCATCGTTACAACCTACTTTTTAAAATCTTTTGCTTCACCTATTTTTTCTTTTTTTTTTTTAATAAAATTTATCAATTAAATAAAAAAAATGCTTGATCTGTTTTCTTTAGTTAGCTTTTTTGTGTTAGGAGTTATAGGATGGATTACTTACAGAATTTTTATTTGGCCATTTTATGTTTCTCCTTTGAGAAAAATTCCTGGTCCACCATCTGATAATCCATATTTCGGAAATATTGAATCACTTATGACAAAACAGGTAACTCATTATTTATAATATTTTTTTAATTTGATAATTCTTAATTCTAACTTGGATACCTTTTTTTTTGCTATAGGCTGGTTTTAATGATCCACAACTACAGTGGATTGAAAAATATGGAAATGTTTTTAAATATCATGAGTTATTTAATAAACCAGTTCTCTTTGTCGCGGATCCGAAAGTAATTCAAGAAATAACTTTAAGTAAAACTTATGACTTCGTCAAACCTTATAATAGAGTCGCTATTGAATTTATTGGTAGAGGACTTGTATTTGCAGAAGGTGATGACCACAAGAGACAAAGAAAAATGATGAATCCAGCTTTTACTCATAGTAACATCAAGGTAATTTTCACTTTATAAAATTCAATTTTTGATAATTAAAGTTAATATATTATATTTATTATTTATTTCAATTTAGGAAATGGTTCCAACTTTTATTAGTGTAACTTCTACTTTAAAAGGTTTAATCGACAATGAGATAAATCAAGGAAAATCAAGCATAAATCTTACACCTTATATCTCAAAAACAACTTTGGATATTATTGGTTTAGTAGGTTAGGGATAAAAAGATTTTTTTAATATTAACGCATTTTATAATAAGAAACTGAAAAAAAATATTATTATTATTATTTTTTTTTTTTACCAGGATTTAGTTACGAATTCAATTCGTTAACATCTCCAAATGAATTGGCACAAGCTTACGATTCCGTTTTAAATGCTCCACCAAGTACTTTACGAATTGCCATTAATATGTTATCAAATCGGGTTCCACTTATTAGAAGGATTCCTTTAAAAACGAACCAGAGATTTAATAATGCGTGTCAAGTTATTAGCCGCGTATCAAAGCAATTGGTTGACATAAAATATAAAGAATCCGAGAATGGAGGATTAAAAGGAAAAGATTTGTTATCAGTGTTGATTAATATTAATAAAACATTACCAATTGAAGAGAAAATGACTGATGAAGAATTAAAATATCAGGTAAATCGATTGATTAATTGATTATTAATTAATTAATTATTTATTTTTTATTTACTTTTCATGATTATTAATTATTTTATTTACCTTTCATGATTATTAATTATTTTATTTACCTCTCTTTTTTTTTTGTGAATATATTAGATTATGACATTTTTAGTTGCAGGACATGAAACTACAAATGTTACAACTTGTTGGGCTTTATATTGTCTTTCACAAAATCCACATTATCAAGATTCATTACGTGAAGAATTAGTTAAAGCTTTTCCTGACAAATCAAATTTCAATCCTACATTTGATGAAATTAATTCTTTGGAGTTTTTAAATTGTGTAATTAAAGAAACTTTAAGAATAAGCCCTCCAGGTATAAATTAAATTTAATTCTTATTTTTTTAAACAAATCAAAATTTTATTATAACAATAAATTTTTTACATTATTTCAGTACCGGCTGTTAGACGAACTAATCTTAAAGATGAAGTCTTTGGGGAATATTTCATTCCAAAGGTATATTTATTATTTTCATTTTTTATTTTATTTTTATTAAAAAGTTATTTAATACTTATTAAAATTTTTTATTTTATTATTATTTATAGAATACAGAAATACTTGTTGGAATTTCAACACTTCAAAAATTACCGGAAATTTGGGGCCCAACAGCTTGTGAATTTAATCCAAATAGATGGTCAGATCCTACTTTAATTAATAAAATAAATAATTTAGATTATATGCCTTTCCTTAATGGTGCAAGAGGTTGTATAGGCAATAAAGTAGCTTTAGCTGAAGCTAAAATCTTATTGGGTATGTTAATTAGGAATTTTGTTTTTCAACCAGTTGAAGGATTTCAAATTGGAAGAAGATCTTTCCCTTCATCTAAACCTGATCCACATCTTGAATTAGCCGTATCTATAGTTGAATCTTAAAATTTATTATTTGATTTTATTTATTTTGTCTATTATTTTTATAGATATATTATTATGTTTTTCATTCATTAAAAATCAAATTTGTATTAAAGTGTTATACTTTATTTATTTTCAAATTCATTATCTATTATAGAAATGTATATGGTATACACTTTGATTTAAAAAAAAAATAAAATTCATTTAATATAATTGATGTGTTAAACGAGTCCGCTTATCATTGCCTTTTAATTCTGAGAAAGAAAAGCATTAAATAAGAAATGTATGCCAAAAAAAGCAGGATAATGACAGAAAATGCTAACAAACATAGTAACAAATAAATGATTATTTACAATGAAATAATTTTATTTTTTGTTCACCAAATTCTTTATAATAACGATTAAATGGCTAAATGATCATAATGGTTATATTACGAATTATGATTATCCGCAAATACTGTATGTGTTTACACTTTACAGCGTATAATGAGCATTTCATTTATAAATTTAGAACAATATATAAATATTGAACAATATGAAATGTAATTAATTTCAATGATAATTTCTTTCCTACATTCCTTTTCTCGATTGGATTGCTTATTTTTGACTTTGTGAAAAATGAGGCGCAGCTCATGTGCTGAATATTTGAAATATTTTATAATGCATTTATACAAATCCAAAATTCTTATAAGGCAACATATTGCTATTCTCGTCTTACTAAAACCCTAAATATAGCAGTTACCGATGGTGATTCACTTTGTCGATCATTTGACCTATGCTAAAAAATGCTATTTTTCTTCGTCGTAACTTTTAAATCTTTTCGCTCCACTTATTCTATTAGTAAAATTTGTTAATAATAAAAAAAAAAAATGCTTGATTTGTTTTCTTTAGTTAGATTTTTTGTGTTAGGAGTTATAGGATGGATTACTTATAAAATATTTATTTGGCCAATTTATATTACTCCTTTGAGAAAAATTCCTGGTCCAATATCTGAAGGTCCATTTCCCTATAAAATATTTTATCCGTTATTTATGTAAAAACTCCGTAAAAATGAACCTTTCCCGGATCATTCACGGAAAATGTAAATCATTTGATAAATTCCGTGATATAAGGTTATTAATTCCGGAAATATGAGCCTTTTACGGAAAAAAGATGGGAATATAAAACACGGATCGACTTTTTTTAAAGGGATTTTATGGAAATCTTAAAGCATTAATAAGGAAATGATTTCAACATTTATTCGTATAACTTTTACCTTTAAAAGGTTTAATCGATGATGAGATAAATCAAGGAAAATCTAATATTAATTTTACATCTTATATCTCAAAAACTACTTTGGATATTATTGGTTCAGTAGGTAAAAGAAAATTAATAATTAAAATAGAATGATTTTATCTATGTTGATGCTTATCATATTTTTCTTTTTTTAGGATTTAATTATGAATTTAATTCATTAACATCATCAAATGAATTGGCAGAAGTCTATTTTAAATAGTCCACCAACAGTTTTACGCATGACAATAAGTCTTTTAACAAATTATGTTCCATTTATTAGAGAAATTCCAGTAGATAATAATAGAAAATTTAAAAATGCGTGTGCAGTTATTAATCGCATATCAAAACAACTGATTGAAGAAAAATATAATGAAGCAAAAAATGGCGAACTGAAAAGCAAGGATCTATTTATTATCTTTGTTAGTCAATCTCAATAAAACATTGCCCGTTGAAGAAAAAATAACTGACGAAGAATTAAAATATCAGGTAAATCGATTGATTAATTGTTAATTATTTTATTTACTTTACATTTTTTTTTTTTGTGGACAATATTTAGATTATGACATTTTTTAATAGCAGGACATGAAACCACAAATGTTATACCATTGCTTTTAAACATATTTTATCGAAAAAGAATTTTTGAAAAGAATTATTAAAAACGCGATTTATTATATTTTATTAAATTTTATATTAAATTTTTTGAGGAAGCTGATTGACGAATGAAAATGAGACACGCAGCTCATATCATGAAATTAGCTAAAGTAGATTAATTTACTATAAAATAATCGGATATTCCGTAAAAGTTGGTAATTATAATACTGTATCTCATGGTTCACAAGACGCAAACAGTGATTTAACAAATTGAATTGTTTCGAAAATGATTATCCGTATTAAATTATTATTTTTTGAATGCGATCTGCGATCGATTGCTGATTTATACTTCAAGTTATCAAGTAATACATTTTTTATCAGAACATCATTGAACGGGTAGATCATTGGCTAAATCTTTTATGTAAACTGATGTGTTAAAATATGACGGTATATTCATATCACAATACTACAATAATAAATAGTAGCTATCGACAAAAATTGTCTAATAAAAATTGAAATGCAGTCATACAAAAATATTTTTTATTGGGGAATAAACCAAAAGATAAAAGTTGAAGTGTATGCTGTAAATAAAAATTGATAGACATCCTTAATAATTAATAATTGTTGTGATGGTTAAGAATATTTTCATATTTTATATTTACCTCAATTTAACAATACTATTTGTAATTTGAACCTTTGGACTTGCTATATAAATTTATGGATATAAATCTTTAAGGGATCACAAAAAAAAAAAAAAAAAATCTTCGATTATGCGCAATGCCGCAATCATGCAGATTTTTGAACATAAAAGTACATGAAGTCAAAAAAGGGGAAGATTGTCTGATTAAGATTTAAAAATGTGATGATAATTTTTTTTTTTTTTTATGATTACCGTAATATAAAATGAGAAAATGTAAAGGAAATTATCTTTTAAATTTAATAAAAAGGAGTTCCATTAAAAAATTGGTTCACAGATAAATAATTTGTATTTTGTCGACGAATACTTAATATCCTTCTCAGTAGTGTATCATTCGATTTATATTTTAAATGTCGTATTTTTCGTCTTATTCTTCGAGGTTGCATAATAGAGCGCATATTTTTATTTTATGTCTAAATGTAAAATTATTTTATTTCTTATGAAAAAAGAATAAAAAAATTTGGAAATGAAGATTTATTTTTGAACCTTTTTATTCTAATATAACTTTAGAAGAAATCAAATCATCACGAGACAAAGAAAATTGGCATTGTGTCATTCATTTGATGATACATTCTATTTTTATCAGTATGATCAATTTTTTGATGTTAGATCTATTCATATTAGAATTTACTTTTTTCAATTTACTTTCTTGATTGATCTGTGTAACGTCAATCTCTATCAAGGTTTTCCACTTCGAGATCATAATTTAGAATCCATCTATCAAATTTTCCACTTTAGAATTGGAAGACATTCTATAAGGGAAGGACAGAAAACAATGACGCTTTATTAATTTCCTTTTTTAGATTAAATCACGGAATAATTTATCTTAAATCGAATTATAAATTCATAATGATTTTAACCATTCATTCCCTACAAATTTTATGAATATTAATTTTTGAATTTTGAGCAATTTTTTTTTTTCTCGTTTCATTTTCTTTAGTGAAAATGAAAACAGAAAACGATATTTTGTAGTAGTTAAATAAAAAGAAGGATGGAAACTCTTCTAAATTTATGAACTGAACTATAATTTTCTGGCAAATGATTTTCTGGCAAATGTCATTAGTAAAACAATTAGAAAACAAACTCTGCAGAACATAACGAACATTTCTTATGTCACTTTAGTCCTCCGCTTCAACCTCTCAAAGAAATCAGTTCCTAGTCTAATATTAATTTATGTAACACAAAGTAAGTTTTATCGATCATTTAGAAATCAGATATTGTGAATAAACAGGGGTCACATAGGCCTGAATAATGTCACTCACATAATACACTTATACATAAGAAAGCAAGCAGTTAAAGTCGTTCATGTTAGTCCTATATTACTATATAGGTGTGTTTCAAATAGCAGATCCGTTTTTTTTAAAAGATATAGAAGATATAGAAACGGATTATATTGATTAACGGCAGATTGCCTCCGTTTATTCCGTTTATTCACACGAAATCTTAAATATATTATTGGAATTTTACTCTTTCTATAATTGATTTCTGGAGTTATCATGCAAATATTATAATTATTTAATTGAAATGTCATAAATTTTTAGAGGAAATTATCACTAATAATGTTAACATAATCAAATGAATTATATTTATTTATTTATTTTATTCATCTTTGATTATTTAAATTAAAAAGTTAATTCCTACGCATCTTTTAATAAAGTTTCTATTAGTAAAAGTTGTCTAAGTTGTCTAATAATAATTGCGATCCTAATAAAAATTTAATTTTTAAAAAATAAATTTTAAAATTTAATATCAAGTTGTTTAACTTAATTATAACCATATAATATAACAGATTATAAAATGCGAAATATTTTAAAAAGAAAAATGTCATATGTAAGGCAGACTATACGATGTACAACAAAAGATAAAGTTTCGGATGTACAGTATATATTATATATATAAAGTAAATATGATAATAAAGAAAAAATATTTTATCGATAAAAAATAATAAAAATAATAAAATATGAAATAAAAAGTTTTTAATTGATAAAAATATTTTTCTTGTCAATAATCAATATTGTAAATTGTAAAATGTATTTTAATAGAAAGAAGGTAATCTATTAAATAATTGACTTGCGAATGAATCATTCGTATTTTGAGGAGGAAGATTTTCAATTCTTCTTAACGTGTCATTATTGTTAATCTGTATTCTTATTAAATTCATAATTCTTCGTCCTTGATGTTGAATTCTTTGAATTCGTCGTCTTTTGATAATAACTTTTTCTACGACGATTTGGAAAAGACATTTTAGTTGTAATTAATATATCTAAATTTTATAAATAAAAAATCAAGTAACGGATGAGACTATATAAATACATATTTCATTATCTCTTAACATTTTGCAAAAATCCCGTATACGATTGGAATTAAAAAAAAAAAAATTGAACTGATAATATATTGTACAATATTTAACAAAATCATATTATTTTATCGATTTTAATGTCTAAAATTATTGATGAATCCTAAATCTAGAAATAGTTTATAATAAAATATAGAGAAGTATAATTAACATGGTACGTGCAATCTTCCTGTATACTTGTATTTTACGATGTTAGGATTTTGAACTGTAGTACAAAAACTATTCTTTATTAATGCAATGCTTATTTAAGATATATTTAATTATATTAAAGAAAAGAAGTTTTTTACGATTACTGCAGGTCCCGATAACACATAATTATTATTTTCACATTCTAAGTGAAAATGTAATTGTTCAACAATAAAATAATTATGCATGTAATGTACACATTTTTGCCAATTGTCATATGAGAATATTCTTCATTGATACGATGCATCCGCGTCTCAGAAGATTCAATCGTCTTTACATAAAAACCAAAAATAATCTTTAACCGAATTTTTAAAAAAGAATCAAAATATTATTTACAAAGAACTAAATGAAAAGAATACCCCAAATAAATATGAACAGATTTTTTTTTTTAAAAAAAAAAATAATTTTATTAGCTCTAGATATCATCATTTGAAGAGTGTAAACGAACAACATCTTCGTGCTTATCGACTTTTAGTAATCACTTGATTCCGCATGGTGTTACTTATCAGGCCATCATCGCTCGATAAGAAACGATTCCTATATGTTGTGTTACATAAAAGAAAATACGTTATTAATTACGTTATGTATTCGGAAAAAATTTTGATTGCGAACGTTTAAACTTTAAATTCGTCATTACACAGAAAGAATAAGAGAATAATTTAACGATCTTTATTTTTTATATAATCAACGAAAATAAGAGCTTTAAATGATTTTTTTCGATCCAAATGATTTTAATCTTTTTCTAAAAATAGAACATATTTAATACTTCAATTTGTTTTGATAATGAAGATGCATTTAAAATATTAGTTGCAGACAAACAAATAAATTATAAATAATATTTTAAGACTTGTCAAACTTTATTTCCAAAAACAACTATGGGTCTAAAATCGATATCCTCTCCCAATAAAGTATTATTAGGGTTAAACTCGGTCCACTAGGAGATCAACATAATAAGTGCATGAAAAAATCTTTATTGAAATATTCATATACAAAAAAAGAAACTACGACTCACAAACTTGTCTATTTTAATTTAAAACGCAAATGATAACAAAATGGTTATGAAACCTCCTACCAAAACAAAACATATGATTATCAAATTGATTAAAGAAAAAAAGTTTTTAAGAAAGTTTTTAGTGGAAACTTTAATCTTTGGATTAGATCCTTCAAATAAATAATAACTTTTTACGAACATATGAAAATTATACATGGGAATGAATTGCGACGGTACATTATACCAATTTATGAAACTAAATAGCTGAAATAGTGGTATTGCGATCATTTAAAATCTGATATACATTCTTTTAATTTACTTATTAGTTGAAATACATTCATTTTCTATATGATGATATGATATATTCATACTGCACTATAATAATAACGCATACGTATTTTTTCGGCACGAGGATTCCTCAAATTGGTGTAAGTGCTGTTTAGATGTTACATGTTTTATTGTTGTATACTTGTATATACTACATCACGTGTAGTACGCATTTTGTGTAATATTTGCAGTCCTTCGCCTTATAAAAAATTTTTATCCGAATATTTCCATTATTTCTATTATTTCTCCGTGTCTTTCGTAAAAATTCCGTGAGAATGATACATTCACGGATATTCGATGAAAAATTTCCATTATTTATAATAAGGTTATAGATTCCATGAAAATGATACATTCACGGAAAAACATGAAACGATAAAACACGGATCAAATTTTTTACAGGGTCGTATCAGTATAGGGTATACAGTATGCTATCTCACAAATAATGTTTATACTGCGTACATGTCAAAATCATGTCACGAAATGACCAGTATTTATTACGATATTTGGTGAACGTAAAGTCGATTGTATTCACTCGAATATGTTGGATTTGAAATTAAATTCTATATTATTATATATATTGATGTTATCAAGCATTTTGGATGATAAAATAAAAAATGGTTCTAAAGACTTTTTTAAAAAAAAAATCTAGGATATTTTATTTTTAGCAATTTTTGCTTGTGATCAAATATTCAAATAGAAAACTTGAAAGAGGTGCCAAGGAGTACATTTTCATCATCAATAAACTATATAATACATTCAAGTTCTACAATAGTTCTACATAGTAGAAAGTTTTAGCGTTAATATTGTCGCCCAAACCGGTAAACTTTAAAATGGCTATGAATAGAAAAAAAAATGATAAAGCAGATGCAGTGATGTCATATACAGGGACATGGAACGGCCGGAAGATGTGAGTGCAACATTCTAGTCTAAGCCTCAACAAATCCATAGTTATTACTTATTTTAGTTTATATTAATGAATTGTAGTTAGTCACTTGATTTTCTTCCAAACTATTTCTTTTTTTTTTGCAGATAGAGAATTCCAAAAATATCCAAAATATACTTGACAAATTTGACAAAAAAAACAATCATGTCAGCCGGCATTATTTAATTCCCATGGCAAATCATGATTCCACCGAACGCTGTTTTTAAAAATTATTAAAGAAAATGCTCGATTTAATTTCTTTAATTTACTCTTTTATGTCAGGAATTATAGGATGGATTACCTATAAAATATTTATTTAATCATTTTATATTTCCTCTTTGAGAAGAATTATTCCTGGTCTACCATTTGAAAATCCATTTTACGGAAATCTTAAAAAACACTTATGTCATAAGAGGTGACATATTGTTAATATTAATAATTTGGTTATCTTAATTCTTATTTTAATTCTATATTTAACTTGTATATTTTACTATTTTTTTGAAATAATCTGATTTGGTGAGCCACAAATTGTAATATTTTATTAAATTATGTTCTATTTATATGAGAAATTCTAATAGACAAATAAAAAAAATATAAAAATGTGTGTGTGCAGTTATTAACCGTGTATCAAAGAAATTGGTTAAAAAAATTCAAATACGTTTATTAAAATAACACAAAAAGTGGATTTAATCCGAATCGTAACACTAAACTGAGAAGAAAAAGATATCGAAACCTAACTGCAACATGGCGGCTACAATAGCAGTGTTATATTTGTCAATTAACTCCGTTTTTTTTTCCAGTCCGGGTATTAAATAAAAAATTATATAAGCATTAAATAAGGTACGGCCGTACAAATGGGTATATAGGAAATATCATGGTGTGTTATCTGTTATCTGTCTAACCGTTTAATTATATTAATTACTTGTTATTTTCTTTCTCATCAGTGTATATATATCAAAAAAAATAACTGACTTGTATAGTTTATGAAAATCTTAAATATGTTTTCATTATATAAATGATTAAGCATCGTCCTAACACAGGGAACTTGCTAAGAAATGAATTACTGTACATTCTAATCCCGCATAATATTATATCCGCTTCAACAAAATTCCAATCATTAAAGAATATGTTCGGCAAAAATTAGCAGATTGGTGTATTTGTTGGCATTTCTGCTGATAGGATTGTGGTAAGGGATTAGAGTAAGGGTATTTAGATGAGAGATTAGGTAAAAAGAATAAATATTTTTTTTTCTGAATCAATCAATTTCATGGTGCAAAATTTGTAATAGAATATTATTAAAATTTATATAGAATGGCATATTAAAATCTACAGTATACGGTATAGCTGATATTTGCCATACCATACACAACGAGGGTCATATCATACTCATTATCGTTGTACCGTACATACAATGGAGGTCATATCGTACTCATTATCGTCACGCCAATAAGCCAATTCTTTTAGTATCACGCGAATCTTACACGTGCCGGAGTAAAAATTTTTCTAAAAATACACATAAATATACCGTAAATAAAAGACATTTAAATGAATGTTTTATTGATTATTCGATAAGCAGTTTTAAACAATCAGGTTTGCGGTTTAGACTTTCACACGTAGTACCAATCACCGGAGTCTCATATCGATAACGCACTTTCAAAACAATCAGTTTTACAGTTTAACTTTTCTCATGTAATACCTAGAATCGGAGTACTGTAAAAAACCTGGAAAATTATAATAAAAAAAAAAGATCATGTTGTGAATTGTAATACTAAATTAATAAATTTAAATAAAATTTTCATATCTTTTCTCATTTTGAAAAATGAAATAAAGATATTAATACAACCATATCATTTATCAACCATCAATATTATTATTTCTAAATCATGTCTTTAAAGGTAACAGTGTAACACCCAGATAAAATGAGCGAGTTTTGTAATAATTTGAATAACCTAAAAAAAAATAAAACGGTTTATCGATATCAAAAAATATCAAAATAAACATAAACGAAAAAAAGTATTTAAGCCTTCATAACTTCTTCTTCATTAACCAACCTTTTTTTTTTCTTATCAATAAAAAAGAAAGGTTAAGCATAACAAAAAATACTAACAAAAATGCGCTTTTCAAATCAATACGGAAGTTTTCAAAATCATCAGAGAAGAATCCGACGTAAAATGAGACATCAAAAACATCAAAAACGTATATTTAATGATGATATATTGAAGAGACTCCCTCGGCAAAACACAAATGATCCATTTGCAAATCAATTGTTTAACGGATTGTCTTCTTTTTTATAACCCTTTTTTTTTCCTTTTGGCAGAAATAACATTTTTTTTTTAATAATCTTTCTATTTTTTCTAATATGTTTTCATATTTTTTTATAACTTTATCCCTTTAAATCATATTTCTTTAAAATATGGTTTTTAATTTATCGATTTTATTGAGAATTTAAAAAACGTTTCAATTGAAGATCGTGATTCATTAACAAATAATGAAAAACGGACCACAATGTTCTTAATTCCGAAATGTCGTGCATGGGAATCACAGAAAATTTCTATTTTATATCATTCCATTAATCATTCATTAATTAACAAATTTGATCTATTGAAAGCAATGCTCAACCAAACATTTGTAACCTTATCATTATATCAAATTTATTTGTGATTATTAAATTACTTAAATAATTAAACCTTTCAAAGTCTGAAATCCAAATATCAAATTATTTTTATTGTTTATTGGTTATTATAATTTATCTTTGAAAATCTTTTATCACACTAATATCGGCGCAGTAAAAAAGAATGGTATAGTACTATACTAAAAATGTGTCAAATTTCCAAATAAAAAAAAATACGTGCTTTCTCATTTAAGAAATATGGAGCCGGGGTTTGTAATTTACCAGGGGATAAAAATATTATAATCGACTTTTAATTCAATGTAAATTGAAATAATATGAATAATGATAATAAATCGTCTAGAATTTAAATGAGCTTTAATAGCATGAATTAAAAATATGAATTGAGATGATCATAATTAATTTTTTTTTTTATTTGACTTATTATTTAATCACATATTTTATTTATCTATACTACAAATATTTTCTTTTTTCATTAAATACATTAAATATTAATTATATTATAAAAATGAAAATAAAACTACAGTATTACAATCAAGTTGGTGAATAATTAACACTATAATTAATCGAATATTTTAGTAAACTCGTCAATTCTCTTTTTAAAAATAGTTATTATTTTAAATCATATATTTTTTTTTCATATTTTAATTATCTGATTTTTCTTCAAAATTTATTATTTCACTTTCTTGTTTTATAACTTCTTGCTTTTCATTATTAATTTCCCCTTTCTTTACTTTTTGATCACTTTCAAATGTCCCTTTAGCGATTTCAAATAATTCATTAAATTCACCACTCCTTTCACACATTCCTTTAAAAATTCCATTAGGTTTTTGCATTAATATGTATGGTGAATCATATTCTATTATATTACCAGCATCTATTATAATATTAAAAAAAAAAAAAATTAATTAATTATAATTGAATATTTTACGAAAATAATAAATATAAGAATCATATACATACCCATAACCAAAATTTTATCGTAATCAGCAACAGTTCTCAATCTATGAGCTATGGTTAATATCGTGGAATCTTTAAATTCTTCTCTTATTGTAGTCTGAATTAAATAATCAGTCCTAAAATCTACACTAGCTGTTGCTTCATCCATTATAATTAATTTAGGATTTCGTACTAATGCTCTTGCTAATGCTATTAATTGCTGTTGTCCTTGTGAAAAATTGCTTCCATTCTCATTAACTGGTGAATCGAGACTTAATTTCTCTTGTTTATTTTGTTGTGGTGATGATGTTTCTCCTGCTATAATTAATGCTCCTGATTTGTCAGTTATGGTGGATTCTTCTGCATTGTCATTATTTGTATTTTCCTGAATTAAATGAGATCTTCGAAGTGCATTCCATAATTTTGCGTCATCATGTTCATTAAACGGATCCAAATTGCTCCTAAAAAAAAAAAATTTAATTAAATCTTCAATTCGAAATTACGCGAATGAAAAATAATTATTTACCTTAAAGTTCCATTAAACAAAACAGGATCTTGCGGAATAATAGTAATTTTACTTCGAAGATCTTTGAGGCCGATAGTGGCAATATCAATACCATCTAATACAATTTGTCCCGAAGTAGGTTCAATAAATCTAAAGAAAGATGTTGCTAACGTTGATTTACCACAACCTATTATAAAAAAAATTTGTATAATTTCACATTATTATTTACTAAATAAAATGAAATACGAATGAATAAAATTTACTACATACCAGTTCTTCCAACGATACCAATTTTTTCTCCTGAACTAATATTTAGTGAAACTTGTTTTAATACAGGTGGAAGTTCAGGTGCATATGCTATCACTAAATCTTTAATTTGTACTTCTCCTTTAACAGGCCATTCTGGAGGTGGTCTATGATCAGGAATTATTGGTGCAGGTTCAATATCAAGTGAATCTGAATAATATACAAGACGTTCTACGGCATTCATATTTGCTTCCTATTAAGGAATTTTTTTTAAAAAAACATTATTATTTTAAATATTTATTGAATTATTATTAAAGTTTGAAAGTATAAAAAAACAACTTACCACTTCTGCATATTGTCTGACGCACCAATTAAAAGTTCCAGTGACTTGTAGTGCATAACTTAATACCAAACCACTAACTGCAGGATTTACTTGAAACCTATTAATAATAGTAAATAAACTTGTAAAGAAAATCAAGGCATTTGCAATGGATTCAAGTCGAATACCCAACCAACGTTGGACGACAACTGTAAGGAAATATGCTTTGTTTTCAATATCAATAAATCGTTCATTTATGCTGCAATATAAAAATTTATATAAAATTAATATTAATATTGATGATATTAAAAAATTGTTTAAAAAAGCCAACCTTATGAATCGATTTTGTTCACGATAAGCTCGAATAGTAGGTAACCCCGTTAATGTCTCAGAGAAATGTGCGTAAAGAGATGAACGCAAAATGGAATCGAGACCTAAAATTGAAATCAATTTTTTATAAGAAACTACAGATGGTTTTTCTAAAAAAAAAAAAAAAAAAAAAAAAAAAAAAAATGGTTTTTTTAAAAAAAAAAAAAAAAAAAAAAAAAATCGAAAGACTTACGTTTCAATTCACGATTTGTGGATCGATAATAGATGGCGGCCAAGTAATATAATACCATAAGCGGAAACAATGGAGCAAGGAAAAGTACAAATACGACGCTAATCAAAATAAAAGTTCCAATCACAACTGCCAGAGTAGTATAGAACATACGATAAGATTCAGAGAGTAAATTATCGCATGTATCAATATCCTTACTGAATCTATAAACATGGTAAATTAAAAAAAAAATTTAACCACAATAATTAACCAATATAAATCCAAAACAGAAATTTTAGTGTCTTTGACATACCGATTGATAATTCTTCCTAATGGGGTTGTATCAAAGAATCTAGTTGGAGCTCGAATAACTCTTTTAATGGCATTTCTATGTAACGTTATTGCAGCTTTAGCACCAGCGTATGAGAAGGTTATGCCAACTAAAACACTGAAAATGCTTTGAACAATTCCCCATGCGAAATAAATTTCCATCTAACAATAGTTAATTAAGTTAATAAATAAATTAAGAACAAAAAAAAATATATCGAATCTTAATAAAGCCAATTTACTTAAATTACTTACGTATGCTGCCTCTGAGAGTTTTAATTGTTTGTCTGTCCAGACAGTCAACCAATAATTATTTCTAATCATTTTTATTTAATATTAAAAAAAGTTAATATATTATTAAAATTCATAAAATTGAAAAAAAAAATTGAACATACCCAATGTTGGTGGCTTGCATCATTATAAGAAGGAATAACAAAACAGGTATTAATATATATCCTCCTGCGGCTCTCACATAAGCAAAATAAATAGCATTATCTACAGAACCGGTTGAACGTTCTTCTGTGGTCATTAAAGCCTTCGATGATTTGACGACTTTGCTCTTTTCCTTTTCAATTTCATCTTTATTTTCTGGTTTGACATCAATTTCTTCTACTACTTCTTCTTCTTCCTCAGCTTCGCCATACTCTTCGATCAATTTCGCAAATGCTTTTCCAGCTTTCATTAATTCTTCATAAGTTCCTTGTTCTACTATTTCGCCATCCTTCATACAAATAACATAATCTACATGAGGTAATATGTGTAAATGATGGGTGACAAGAATACGTGTCTTTCCTTTAAGTGAGCCTTGAATGCAATTTGCGATGAGATAATTTCCAACATGTGCGTCTACAGCCTAAAATAATGAATAAATAAAGAAATAAAATAAAAAAAATTGATATAGAGACCAATGAATATATAAAAGCAATAAAGATACATATACATACCGATAAAGGATCATCTAACATTACAATGTCAGCGTTATAATAAACTGCACGAGCTACGCTGACACGTTGTTTTTGTCTATAAAAAAAAAAATTGTTGTAAGTTTAAGATATTATTTATTTGTTAAATACTCGAAATATATACTCACCCTCCAGATAAATTAATTCCTTTTTCTCCAATCTCAGTCATATCACCATCAGGCAATACAGCTAAATCTGGTTCAAGACAACAATCTTTAACAACCCGGCGATATTTTTCTTCATCGAAAGGTAAACCAAAAGTAATATTATCCTTCAAATTTGCATTTTGAATCCAAGCAGATTGAGGACAATATCCCACACTTCCTCCAAATTCAATTTCTCCGCGAACCTTTTTCATTTCACCAACTAAAGCTGATAACAAAGAAGATTTACCACTTCCTACCGATCCTACAACAGCAACAAGACTACCGCGTGGTATTGAAAGGTTTATGTTTCGGAGGTGTGAATAAGGAGTAAATGTAGTAGAATTTTGTTCCGTGGAATCAATTGGTGTTAAAGTCGTAGAAGATTGAGAAGTTGTCCCATTATTATCATTTTCGTTTATATTTTCTTTTTCTTTCTTATTTTTAATTTCTTCAACATGATTCTTTTCGTTATTTTCAATTTTAGATAATCCCTTTGATTTCCTTTGTTTTTTCTTATTTTTCTTTTGTTTATCTTTTGATAATTCTTCAGGAGGTGTAGATTCCCAAATAAATTCACCATCAATAACTTTAATAGCCGAATCACTATCTGGGTTAACTTTTGGTAAAAAATCTAATTCTTCTGCTAGGAGAAATTCTTGTATACGTTTCATGGATACAGAAGCATCTGTAAGTATAGAAATCACCATAGGCAATAATATTAAAGGTAACCTTAAAATACTGAACAAAGCCAAAGAAGGAAAAATAACATCCGGAGTAAGACTCCCTCCAGTAAGTGAATAAACTATGAATGTCAATATACTAGCAAACATAGGAATGGCCATGGAAACGCCAGTGATACCAGATCTTATCATCAATAATAATCTAATATATTTCATTTCTTTGTCTCTTAATTTATTCAAAGCATTCAAAAAACTTTCTTCCCACGCGTAATATTTAATAACTCGAATACCTTGTAGAACTTCTTGAGTAAGTTTTACACGATCATCAGTGATTTTAGCAGCTTTTCCACGTGTTTTTGCCAAAGTTTTCATAACTTTTGTTTGAAGTGGACCCATTATAATTAATAAAGCAAAACCTGCTAAAGCTGAGAGACCAACATTTTTAATTAATAAACCAAGAGCTATACAAAGTTGAACCGGCGCAGCCCAGGCCACGTGAAAAAAACCGCAAGCAAAATCAATTCTCGTTGTATCAGTTGACATTATATTTGTTACTTTTCCCGTGGTAAACATACTACGTGCTTTTCCACTTAACATCATAGCTTTTCGATAAATTGCAGTGATCAATGCAGTTCTGATCAGAACTCCTATTTCCATAGAATAATAGAAATAATAATTGACAAAGAGTGTTGAACCCATTTGCATGATAAAAAGAATTACGGACAACAAATATCCCATATAAGGTTTAGGTGAAGCTTCATTAGTACCTTTGGTCATCCATGATTCTTGAGTGAATTGCAAAATTAACTACAATAATTAATAATTTTAAAGAGAGTTAATATACATAATTTCACGTGACTAATACCGCAGTAGATTAAATACCTGAAGAATCAAAGGTGACGTGACTTGTAAAGTATCGCTAATAAATCGGTAAAAACCCGAAATCCAAAACTTGAACCCAAAAGCACGATTAAGAGCTCTGAATAAAGATGGAGGTTTACCATCGTTACGTGTAAGCTCTTTTTTCCAGGATTCTTCAAATTTACTGATTATATTTTTAGCAAGTCTTGCATCATTTAAAACGTAAAGATCATCTTTTTCCAAGGGGCGTTTGTAACCTAATTTCATTAAATTTCCAGCCCACCAAAATGTAAGCCTTGAAAATATATTTGCATTTAATTCAGGAATTAAAGTATCTGGTTTTGGTGGTGGCGGAGGTTTACTTTTCCAGAATGGCATTTTTATTATATAACGTGATGGCGCAGTAAATTATATGACTATATTATGTTTGGTTAGATATGATTATCCACTAATTGATTAATATATCAAATATGGTAATTATGGTAGGGAACAAAAATTCAATTCAATTTTTTTTTAAAAAAAAAATTAAAAAATTTTTAATCGAGAGAATTTTAAAAAAAAAAGATTCGAAAAGAAATTTTGATTTTTCTTTTCTCTTTTTCTTTTGTAAAAAAACTTAATAAATTAATGTGAGAGTATTTTCAAAAGAAGCGGAAGAAAAAATAATAAAAAAAAAAGCATATAATATATCATACAATTTAAACTATAAGAGTAGAAGGAGGTAATTATTCCAAACTTCTCTTACAATTAGTATACAAAGGAATAATTCTTCGGGTATTTATGCCTTTTTAGGGTGATACAATGATTTCTAATCTGATAAAATAAAAAACTACGCATTTCTCCGTATTGTTAACTTTTGGCATAAAGTAATTTAATTTCTGTCTGATGATAGATGAACAAATTATAATAATTGTTTTTAGAAACACGAACTTTTTTCAGTTTAATGCTTTACTAATAGTTACAGAATTGGAAAAGAATAAAACTAAAATTTTTCTAATATAATGATGTCCGCATGGAAGAATTCTTCCCAGTCATCAATCATCAGTTATAATTTTTTTATGTCGTGTTGATCTACTGTCTCTTTTGACCAGGACATCTTTTCTTGAAATAGAAAATCGGCAAAACTAAGAAGCCTTGCATCATAATTATCGTATTATTTATTTTAAATTACGGGTGAAAATTCATCCGTCTACCATAATCTATTGGCTTATAAATCCGGATAAATTTCGGTCATCTAAACAAAAATCAATTCTTCCGGGGATGAATTCTACCGTTTAAAACCGTTTGTCGGACAAACATTGATTGTCCGGAGCAAAAATAATTGGGTTTACGTATGCTTAACACGTGCGCTTAAACTTAAACTAGAATTTTCACGAATGTGTGAAATTTTTAAACGTAACACTTAAAAGTGGCAACAAATGGTGGATACCATAATTGTCATAGTTCAAAATATAAACGAAAAAAAAAAAAGTATAGGATCGACTTAATCGTTTGAACTTTTGCCTTTTTTTTTTAAAATCCCCCCTAAAACATTTGAAACAAATGAGTCAAGGATTAAATTCCGATTGCTTACAAATAATTTTTTCAAATTTGAAAGAAATTCCAACTATTTACTCATGTTCTTTGGTAAATAGACAATGGAATGAAATTGCAATCCCTTATTTATGGGAAAATCCGTTCAGATATTTAAATTGGGTAGCAATAGATTCTAATGTATTAGAAAATTTTTCATCCGTTAAAAATATTTCGGATCCTAAAGATCCTCTTAAAGGAAATGTAATGAAAGAAAGTACTGTTACATTCCGAAGATATGAAAATTTATTAAATTCTTATTTATATTTTATGGAAGATGATGATAAAAAAAAAGAAATTTTTGTTAATTCTTTAAATAAAAGTCCATTATATAATTATAGTACATATTTAAAATGTCTTGATATTGATAGAATTATTAATACTATAAAGAATTGGTCACCTGATATTAAAGTTGAGCCAATTTTAATTAATTTATTATATATTTTTATGAAATATTCAAAAAATGTGATCAAATTATGTTTTGATCCAAAATTTCAAGATAATAATACAATAATTTTATCATCATTTACTTATTTAAATGATAATTATAATATTTTATTTAAAGAATTTTTATCAAATATTAAAGAATTTGAATGTTCAGCTACTTATTATTCTTTTCAACAATGTTTTGATATTTATCCATCAAATAATATTTTTAAATTTCTTTATACAATTATTACAAATATTAAATCATTTAATATGAATATTCCTGGTTCTTTCATATTATTAGATAATGAATTTGATGGATCATTAAATGAATTAAGTGATTTTATAAATATTCAACATTCTATTAATGAACTTAATTTATCTTTTGGTTTATCATTTTTATCTAATAATGATATAATATTTAATTTATTTAAAAAATTTTTTATTAATCTTGAATATTTAGAATTGGAATTTGAAAATCCTTTTAATTTAGAATTAAAAAATGAAAAATTTATTAAATTAAAATATTTAAAATTCAATTCTTTTATTTTAACTAAATCATTAATTTATATTATTAAAAATTCAGTAAATGATAATAATAATTATTATGATACCAATGATGATAATAATAATGGTGGATTAGAATATATTTCTATTGAAACTTGGCAAACTAGTGATAATAATCATTTATTATTATTAGATGCTATATTATTATTAAATTATCAGTATCTTACTTATTTACATATACCAATTGTTATTACAAATATTGAATCATTTAAAAAATCTAAGAATTTATGTAAATTATTTAAAAATTTAAATTTTTTAAGATTTGATTCAATTATTCAACCTCAAATTAATGATATTGATTATTCAAATGATATTTTAAAAGTTTTAAAAGATTATAGTAGTTTAAATATTAAAAAATTCGAATTATTTGGTTGGTGGAATTTATTACCTAAAAATATTAAAGATTTTATTGATTATAAAAAATCTTTAAAATGTTATTTTAAATTATATATTGATAATGATTTATCTGATGGATTTTCTTTACTTTCTTCTTATTTTAATGATGAAATTTTATTATTACCTTTCTCATCTCATATTCCTGGTTAATAATTATTTATTTAAAAAATAAAAAATTTTTTAATAACTTTATGGTAAACAATTATCAAATCGTTTCAGTATAAATTTGCGAACGCGATGTTAGTGATAACGGTGACAATTAAGAGAATGTGATAATTTACATTTAAAAAATTTGAGAAGATTTAAGAAAAAAAAAAAATTTATCTCATTAATGTCAAGACCAAATAATTTTGTAATATTAGGAGGTGGCATATCAGGGTTAAGTGCCGCATGGTATTTATCTCGTTATGCATCTTCTACAACGAAAATATTAGTTTTAGAAGGGTCAAATAGATTTGGAGGGTGGATAAAAAGTAAGAGAGTTGGTCAACATAAAATACTTTTTGAGCAAGGTCCAAGAACATTAAGACCTATTGGAATAGGAGGTTCTGTCGTATTAGACATGGTGAGCAAAATAATATAACTGTTCTAAAATTTTAAATTATAAACATAGAATTAATATCTAATTTTCTTTTTTAGGTTAATAAATTGAATCTAATTCCTTCATTACATGCTGTTACAAAAGATGATGACGCTGCTAAAGATCGTTTTATCTATTATCCAGATAAAATAGTAAAACTACCGGGAACATCATTATTATCAAGTATGAAATCTGTATTCACGAATGATTTTTTATTAAAATCGATACCATCAATTTTATTTGAACCATTTATTAAACCGGCGAGGAATTATCATGATGAAACGATTCATGACTTTATTTCAAGAAGATTTAATAAATCTATTTCTGATATTTTAATTAGTGCACTTATACACGGAATTTATGCGGGTGATATAAATAAACTTTCCATTAGATCAACTTTTACTAGATTATATAATCTAGAGCAAAAATATGGTTCCGTTATTAAAGGTTTATTAATGAGTAATAAAGAAGAGTTTTTATCTCAACAAGATAAATATTTATTAAAAATTATTAATGATGAAAATAAAGATTTTTTGTCTATATTTAAAAATGTTAGTCTTTATTCTTTTAAAGATGGTATAGAACAATTATCATCAGCAATTGTGAATGATTTGAAAAATAAGGAAAATGTACAATTAAAAACGAATAATCAGGTAACAAAATTGGAATTCGGGGAAAATATAAAGGTAAGAAAAATGATGATTTATTTTTTTATCGTGTATAGAAAATCCATTATTAAAGGAAATTATTATTTTTTCCCATATTTGTGTTCGTCAGATTTTCACAAATGAAGCAGTTTATGAAGCTGATCATGTAATTAGTGCATTACCTTCACAAGCACTTTATTATATTCTTCCTGAAAAGGATGTACTTCCTCATTTGAACTATAATCCATCAGTTTCAGTAGCAACAATTAATTTAGCATATGCTCACCCAAAAATTTTACCAGTTAAAGGATTTGGGTATTTAATGCCACATTCAACACCACATAATCCTTATCACGTTCTTGGTGTAGTATTTGATTCAAATGCTATGCCATTACAAGATGAACCTTCAAGGACATATACAAAATTAACAATAATGATGGGTGGTCACTATTTTAATTCTATTTCGGAAAAAGATGATTTTCCAAAGAAAGAAATTTTATTACAACAATCAATAGAAATTTTAGAAAAACATCTTGGAATTTATTCTACTCCACTTTACTATCTTGTTGATATACAGAAGAATTGTATACCACAATATTATGTTGGTCATTATTCAAGACTTAAAGAACTTCATTATGCGATTAAAAATCATTATGCAAATCGGTTGAGTGTTACTGGTGCAAGTTATTGGGGAATCAGTATAAATGATTGTGTCTTAAATTCTGCTAAACTGGTCCTTAATATTCTTTCAAATTCCCCAAATGTTGTTGTAACCGGTTTAGAAGAAGTTGAAATTCAAAATGAGCATTATTCATAATGTCGAACAATAAAAATTTTTATTATTATAAAAATGAAAAACGCATGAAAACACGAAAATACTATATATAATGTCACATATTTAAGCACCTAGTATAGTAGGCTTAAGAAATGTTGGAAATGTGGGAGAGAAAAAAAGAGGGAAAAAATTTTTTTTAAATATATCGTATTAAATAAAAATGAAAAATTCTTTATTTTGCTCTCCGAATAGGGTATATTTGGGACGAGTTTTTTATAAATAAAGGTTACATTTTGAAACAATCAAATAATCGTATCATCCTTGGCCAGGAAGAAGTTCCTGTTCACCCAGACACCACGATGAGGTGATGACACAAGCCTGGGGACGATTGAGCGATTCCAACCCGGTTTTTAACCCAGTTTCCTTCTGGTTAATCTTTTTTATTTTTGTTTTTATTCAATTAAATTTTTTAACTTTTTAAACTTTTTTTTCTTTATTTTTTTATGAACTTTTTACGAAAAAAAATGAATGCCTTACTTGGCAAACTTGTTAAACCACTTCATGTAAGGCTGTTGTGAAAGTAATGCTTTTGTCGCTTGAGTCCGCCTACTACGACGCACTTCAGCAGATTTGCGCGAAGCAACTATGTCCTAAATAAATAAAAAAAAAATCAATAAAAAACGATATAAATATGAATTAACAATTTCATTAGCTATCTTCATTTACATTACCTGCATTCTCTTAACCATTCCTGATTTGACATCGGAAAGGCGGGAAATTATTTCTTTTTTCAACAGTAACTCTCTTTGGCCCTTTTCATTGAACCATTTCAACAAATCATCGACCTAAGACATTTAATGTTGCATCATTAATATTACATCTTATTTGAACGAAGTGATATTTTTGACCGGAAAGTTACATACTTGTTCGGGATCCTCATAATATCCCCATTGCGCTTCTTCCGACCCAAAACTTTCTTCTAACTTTCTTCTTTTGTTATATTTTTGGCGCCCAGCTTCGGTCAATACATCTACTATTTCTCGAGAACTAGGACTCTGAACTAGGATTCTACCAGTTCCATATCTTTCATTAACAACCAATCCTACTTCATCAAAATAATAATATTTGTTTTGAAACCGATCGCGCCCCATAGGATTGGTTCGTGGCAATGCATATCTTCGTTTTTCTTTATCAATATTCTCCTCCTTAATAATTAAATTGGTTAATAACATTATTAATTGTATAAATACTTTAATATATACCCACTCTCTTTTGTAATGCAATTTCTTCCTCCTCTAGAATGCGTTTTCTTGAAACAATACTCTCATCGGTGTCCGATCTATCTTTTCCTTTTCCGCGTGGCACAGTGACATTAGTTTTAACAATTTCCGCAAGTGAATTCGCTCTGATTATTATTATTAACGTTATTATCATATTACGCAATTCATAATAAATACTTAGTTACTAAGTTATAGGATGCTTACATTTGTTTCCTTTCCTTGGCGATTTCATTCTTCTCCTTATTCAATTCCGTCTGCCTGCTTACACATCCTTCAATGTGTTCATGAATAAGGGTGGTTTTGGCAACGTTATTTATCAAAAATTCCATTATCTGCAATTTATCGGCTACTTCAAGGGTAGCAAAATATCCTTCAAAATCTTCTTCAGATGCATTGATGCTATCAATAGGAGCTAAATGAGAAAGGATACGATCCACATTAGGAATCGTTTCGTAGGTTCCCATCTGTAAACAGGGGAAAATACATTGATTAAAAATTAAATCGAAACATCGAAAAAACTTTTTATATATACCTGATAAAGACAGCCAATGAGAACACACTCCCATCCCTTTCGTGAATCTTTGGAAGAAATAACTTTCTTATCCCAAGTTTTGGCAAATCTTTCAAGGACATCACGAGATGCTAGCACGCTCTTTCTATCATCAATATCCATGTCATCTGAGCCATTGATCTGATCTCTGAGTGCAGGAACGACGCGGGGAATTTGTTGGCGTTTTTTACTTTTAGACTGTAAACGATCTCTGATAATCGCATTGAGCAAAGCCGCATGCATCTCAATCACCAATGTGCAACGAGGTTGTATAATGTTGTGATAAAATGATAATTCAAGATCGTCAAGTGTAAGGAATGAAATACCCAGAGGTTTTCTGAAAAAACACAACAAAATGAAACGAATGATAAATATCGAATTATTTTAATAACGAAAGTAAAACTTACCCGAATACTGTGAAAAAGTTCCATGTCATCAAGAACGTTCCGATATATTTCTGAGGGATTTTGAAATCAAGAACCATGTGAGGTCTCTTCGAGAGTAAACTTCTATCAAGGGGCACATCTAAATCTTCTGTTGGATATTTTGCTAATTTAATAAAATAAGAGTATAGTTAGTCAGTAACATTATGTATAATTTTATATAAAATCTATTTACCCTTCTTTTGTTCAGCTTTTAAACGTTTCTGAACTTCTCTCTCCTTAGCTTTACGTTCTTTCTCCTTCTTTCGCTCAGTCTCCCTCTTCTTTTTTTCACGCTCTTTCTGCCGTTTCTTTTCAGCCGCCTTTCTCGCTTGTTCCTTACTCGTGGTTGCCTTGCTCTGCTTTTTCGATGCTGGCACTCTTTTACCCTTTGCAGCGGAGGACGCTCCCTTCTTGCCACCTTTTTGGTCATCATCACCTCTAGTTCTAGAGTTCGTTCCTTTGTTTACTTTAGTCCTCTTAGAAGGACCCCCTTGTGTAGCTTTGCCCTTTATTATATAAATAATATATAAACATAATTAACCTTAAGTAACTTGGATTATATAAAACAAACACTTTATCTCTTTTACTTTTCGCTTTCTGCTCTTTTCTCGTGCTTCATCTTTTGCCTTCTTTAAATCATCAGGAAGTTTAGTAATCACTTTGTACTTTTTAGCCAAATCATCCTTCACAACCCAAGGAGCGTGCAAGTAGGTGTCTTTAGTTGTGGATTGTTTGATGAACAGGCGGATCAAGGTCTTATTGAATGCCAATTTGTTACGGCTATAAGGAATAAACATAGTTCAAATTTTGATCGCTTTGTAAAGCCTGAAATTCGATTAATAAATTACAAACCTCAAGTTTTCTCCACCGTTAAAAGTCCTTATCAAATATTTATGACTTCCATTCTTTGCCACTTGTTGAACGGAATTTCCTTGTTTGTCTAACATTTGAACGCGATATACTGTAGTCTGCACCGTTGAAACTGACCTCTTTGTTTTAGAACTCTTTCCTTTGGATCCTTCAACTGGTGCAACCGACGCCTTCACGTCGATGACCTTTCCCTTCAACCTTTTAATGTACAAAAACAGATAAATATGTCGCCTAAAAAAACATTATGGGAGAAATTGAATACATACCTCTTTTTCCCTTCTCTTTCATTTTTGATAGTAACATATTCGCCAACAGTAAACTCTTCGTTGTATTTATCGAATATTTGATTAGCCAAGACATCAAGACGATCGGTACCTATGAGAAATTAATAATTTAAATAAAAATGTTAGGACTTATATAAAGGAACTAAATCGATTTTATTTAAAAAATAGTAAATACTGTACTTACTAAATTGTACCATTTGTAAAATTTGTTGTTTCAATCCTCTAGGAAATTTTTTGAGTTGTTCACGATGTTTCTTTTCGTTCTCAATAGCTTCTTCATACGTGAGTCCTTGTCTGCCAGTCACAGCACATTGCCAGTGTGACTTTTTATAGAATGCTATACGATTAAGATAGTCTCTGTTCAAATGAAAAAAAAAAAAGATAAATAAATAACAGGATTATGTAAGTTTACTACAAAACTACGATATGATTGAGATGGCGACAATCAGGCAAAAAGAGAAAACCGGTAAACGAACTACAAATATGGATTCAAAATTACATATTTTTATATTTTTATAATACCTGTAATTAATAAAGATTTCGTTGGAATAGGGGATTACCCATATTTGTTTCTTGCCGTGCTTGGATGGATCTAACTTTGGTTCAGGTGGTGAAGCAAGAGGTTTGTTTTCATAAAGAGGCATGTCGATAAAAGAGAAATGTAAAAAACGTACCTTAGGAATAAACAAACATGCAATAGTTAGCAAACAACGAGAAATAATATTTTAGTACATGATCTATGCATTTAAAAAACTACTTACTAATGGAAATTTATTAAAGAAATTAATTGAAGTAAACGGATTGTAAAAACAACAATTCACAATTTCACCAGTGAGTAGCTATAAATTGTTGAAAAAGAACGCAAAGACTACAACTACAAAGCGTAACGATAATAAAAGGTTCGGGAATACGTTTACAATTTCAAGTGATGCAATTTTATATCTAAAAAATTCTCGATATTAGATCAGCCGTAGTAAATGTTTAGTGTAATTTAAAAACTGGAAAAAACTGGTTTAGATTCATAAAAAAAAACTGCGTAATTTTTTCGCGAAAAATAATAAATCGCTAATTGGAATTAATTGAATTAATTGAATTTTTTCCTTGCCTGTTTATTTCACATGGCTCCAAAATTGGAAATTTTCACACGTTACAATTTTAGTCAATTTGATCGGCACCGTGCTAATTTTACCCAAGTACCTCACCCCTAGCTAGTACACAATGGTCTGTTATAAATTTGAACTTTCCGAACTAAAAAAAAAAGGAAAGGAGTTATTCGATGATCAGCAGATTTAAAATTAATTTTTACTGGCCCAATTTATTTTCCGAAAAAGAGGCATCCGTATTTATTTCTCGGAAATCCCGACTAAATCTGTAATAAAATTTTTTTTTCTAAAGCGAGAAAATGACATCAACTACAGAGACAAATAAATTTATTGAACAAGAGCTTTCTAACGTACTTAAAGAATATGAATACGGTGTTATACCAAATTCAATAGAAATATTACCTACAAGAAGTTTGAATTCAGATGCTCATCAATCTTCTATATTTAAACTGATTTTACTTGAAAATATTAAATTAATCATTACAATCGTTGAGGAAGGGTATATTGTATGTATTATCCATTTTATTAGCAGTGTTACTTATTAGTTTAAAATCGTTGAATTGAACTTCTTAATAAATAGATCACTGAAGTCGATCCATTAGGCACTAATGTTAATAAAGAAGACTTGGAATGTGCAAAAAAATGGATCAATAAACCTTTTGAAACTATGGAAGCTTTATTATTAGCTGCCTCTCCAAAATTTGGTGAACAATTTCATCAAGCTTTGCATTCTAAATTATCAAATTTACAACAATCTCGACAAGATTAATTAAAAAATTAAATTTTTTGCAATTTATAATTTTCATCTATATTGCATTTTGAAAACGTAAAGGGAAAAAAAAAAATACAAAATTAATCTGTAATTTATATTGAAAGAGAAATGATAAATTGTCCTATGATTGTCATTTTTTTCATAAGATTAATAATGTATCCATATAAAGAAATTTTGTTTGAAATATTGGGAGATAAAAAAAAAGATGTAATAAATTTTTTTCAAAAAATATATATAAATCACGTGAATATGAAATTTTCTTTAAATAGCATGTTCCCTCCTTCTCGTCCAAACATCCAATTCTTGGTCATTCCCTATATTATTATTGATTACTGGGCTGCCGAAATCAACCTGGTGAATTAAAATAAACTGTCTTTTGATACCAATAAATCGTCACTTTTTATGCTCGATTTCCATTTCCGTCTCGATGTTGTCTTACTGGGTCTAAAATAAAAATTATTAAATTAATAGAATTCAAAGTCTAATATATATCATTAGAGTAAAAATTCCAAATGTTAATTACCAAAATAAGGATGTTCCATCGCTTCTTGAGGTGTTAATCGTTCCTATTAATGTTAATACATGTTAAGATAATTAATAATTTTCTTTTGCATAAACACAAATTTTGTTCTATAATAATATAATAACCTGATGATCATATCGCAACAATTTGTCGAGAAAGTCGATAGCTTCTTTGGTAACAAATTTTTGATTTTCATTTGTGACAAATTTATTCCATGGTTTCCGTGGATATCTATAAGAAGCAATAAAAAAAGTTGCAACATGTAAATTTCGTTGCGGATGATCCAAAATATAAAAAAAAAAACATTTTTTTATATTAAAAATGTTTTTTTAAAACAAGTTATAAATTTCTTTTAGACTTGCTTAAAAAAAAAAATCTCATCATCCATAATTACCTTCCTAAAATATCATCATATTGGGCATCCAACTCTATATCATATTTATCAAGATATGCAAAGAGTTCATCAGTACCAAGAACTTTAGCAATTTTCACCAATTGATCATAGTTGTCATGACCATGGAAAAAAGGTTCTTTACGGAAGATCTTAAAAGAATATTTGTAACATAAGTAAATGACTAAATAATAATAAAATATTAAAACGTATAAATAAGAAAATAGTGCTTACCATACTGGCAAACATACATCCCAAACTCCACATGTCAAGAGAATAATCATACTCTTGGAAATCAACTAATAATTCTGGACCTTTGAAATATCTAGAGGCTACACGCACATTATACTCAGTTCCTGGGTGATAAAATTCTGCCAAACCCCAATCTATCAATCTCAGCTACAATTATAAAAAAACATAATCAAGTACGTTATTTATAAATAATTATTGAAATACATTAATTAATAACTACCTTGCGCTTCTCGTGATCGATCATGACGTTATGCGGCTTTACATCTCTGTGCATGATACCTTTTGAGTGACAATAGTCTAATGCCTATTATCAATTTTATCAATTAAAGAATTAATTACGCAATGCCCGTTTACGTTAAAAATTCAAAGCATGTATTTAAATAAATTCTTTCTTTTGTACCTTAAGAAGTTCATAGATATAATAACGAACATCGTAATCAGTGAACTTGGGGTATAACACTTTGAAGTCGGTGTTATTTACATATTCGAAAATAAGTGATGGCGTTTTAGACTAATTGAATTACGATAAGGAAAAAATTAATAAACAAAATAAAATAAATAAAATAAAATAAAATAAAATAAAAAAATGTATATATATATTTAAATATATATTCTTTACTCGTATATGTCTTTTGTTCAACTACTTTAATTAACTATTCACTCCAATTTTTTCATATCAACAGATTCAATATTTCAATTTAACCATAAATCAAAACCCACCACGATTATTACTCTTCCTATCATGGTCTATTTTTTTTAAAATTACCTGAGGATCTCTTACGACATCCAAAAGCGAAATAATGTTTGGACCACCAGCCAAATTCTGTAAAATCTTAATTTCTCTTTTGATCTTTTTCTTCTTTACAGGTTTAAGGACTTTAATCACACATTTTTCATTATTCATAATGTTGACTCCCTCAAACACTTCGGAATACTTCCCACGACCGATTTTACGTACTATTTCGTAATTATCTTGTACACTAGATGCCGATGATAAAAGAAAAATTAGATTAACCCATCATTATATTATCTATTTTGAAAAGTATATTTTAAATCAAAAAATCATTTATTGATTTAACCGAAGAATTACTTTTCCATATTAGCTAACTATGATAAAATGAATAAGACATATTACCCCCATTGAACCTGTAAATTATCTGCATTAAATTTAAATTGAATTAATGTAAATTAATAATACTGATAACAAGGAGATCACGCCAAATTATAAATACTTTTTTCGTGAAATAAAAGCCTCATTATTTACCATAATCCCAGTAGTCCCGGGGCATAGTCTGGTTGACATTCGCATACATGCGAGCCACGCTAGTGAAAGACGACATTTTGCTTGCCAAATGGTTATTTGAATTCACACAAAAAGAAGTAAGATGACGCAAAATAACTATTCTGGCAAAATTCAATTCTTCAAAGATAAAGCATCCGAAGTCACTATAAAAATCGCTAATAAAGCTTAAGCTTAAAACCTATGGAAAAAAAGCAAAAATGTATATTTATTTACGAAATTCTATCTCTCTTTTTCCTAGTATCTGCTATCTAGCTATCTATGTTGATTAAAGACGAGAAAAAAATACCGGGATTTGTCAATCATTCGTCCATTACAGCATGACGCAATATCACCAATTCTATAAACATCTATAACCTTAACCTAATCCGAAGTTTATGATACCTGTGAGACAATCAACAATCGTGGCTAAGAAATGAAGGGTGACTCCGATATACCCCCTATCTTATATCGGTTCGACAGAAACTTCGTAGTTCCTAACTAATAATCACTTATAATTTAATTTTATATACACTTGAATATTTAAATATTTAATTTTCTTGGAGTAAGAAATTGTAATATATTATATATCACCAAATAAGATAATTACTATGATTTTTTAATAATAACTTTATGTACAATTTTTGACCCATTTAAAATTAAACAAATGATTACTAAAATGAACATATTATACCCTTATTAAATTTATAATGTATTAATTACAACAGTGTTTAGTTAATATATTTTTGTTATTCATCAACATCCATTTCGTCATCAACTATTTTATTAGTCCGATCAGTTGAATTCTGTTGCTCTTGCTTGCTTATGTTCTTTTCGTTTTCAAGATCTTGTGCTCTTCGCAATGCTCTCGTTAAAATAAATGGCGTCCATCGAAGATTTTCCGTTCTTATCCTTGGATACCCTTTAGCTGTCACCTTCTCAAGGTGATTCTTAATTAAGTCTTTGTCAACAACGATCCTATATGTACCATTTTCTTCATCTTTTACCAACATATTATTAATCTGAAGAGTAGCTACAACATCGTTGACTGTCATACTAGTTGCACGACTTAATTCTAGCATTATAAGACACAAAATTAGCATAATATTATATTTGAAGAGATTTTAAATAAACAAAACTATATTATACCTTCGATACTAAGAGCCTCTGGTGAATCATTGAGTACTTCAAAAAGTACGTTGCGCCAATAATAACGATAACTAAGAAGACCGAGATCAGACAATGGTTTCTCCGGTGACCCTGTCTTACTCTCTCTCTTTGTTAAAAGATAACCTATAAAGTGAAGCTTACGTAAGAACTTTGAAAAAATACACCCACAAGTTAAAAACTATCATACTTACTAAATTCAATTAATAAATTTCCGTACCCCTTTCGCTGATGAATGGGTAGTGTTAAGATACATGACACGTTGTAATTTAAAGGGGATCGTTTTTCCTGTAATAAAATAGGTTAATATGAAGCAATTTAATTTATTAGAATTCTATAATTTACAAACCTTTGAAAAGTATCCCACAAAATGACATCCTGTATCATTTATTTCGGTCATTACATAAAATAAGAACGGCTCTACATCATAATAAAGCGTCTTGTGATCCAAAAACATTTTTGCCAAAAGACACAAATTTTGACAGTAGATCTAATAATGACAGTTAAGATTAAATACTATGAAATTATAGCTACAAATCTAACAAATAACAAAAATTAATTCGCCTTTTTTACAGTATTTTTACGTCCGTCGACCTCAAATATCGAGATTAGACCATCTCGATAAATTTCATCACCAGGAGGATGTTTCATTGGACACTTCATCTAAACACAAATCAAGTCAAAATTATTGATAAAATATGAACAAGGAAATGATTAAAAACAAACCTTGTGACGGTCTGCAATATATTTGCTCTTCATATATTTCAAACAATATTCACAAATATAAAGCGTCGGATACCAACTGTATTCCTCAGGATAGGGAGCTACATACCATGTATCCATTTCCCAGTCACCAAACCTGATTGACCTGATTTTTGGAGTGGCATCAGCGAATATTTGAGGCTGATCTTCTATATCAAAGGTAACCTCTTGTCTTGGTTGCATAGCCTAAAAAATAAAAAGGGAAAAAAATAAGATCTATATACAATAATGTCAACATATAGGGAATACATACAGCTTCAGCCTTGTTTTTAGCATTTTCAAACCTCACTTTGTCATAATTATCTGGACGTGTCCTTGATGTATCTGCTTCATCTGCCGTTAATCTACCACCAAATGGCAAATCAACGTCTTCAGTTTGTTCCCGATCCTGTTCATTATTCTCTATTACCTGTCTATTATCGGAGGCATGATTTGATGTTTGATCTCGTTTTTCATCTATATCATTCTGAATAGTCTCTGCATCAGAAACTTTGTTTATATTCCTTTCAGTTTCTTCATCATCTAACCTAATTATTTTCTTTCGGCCCCTAGTTTTCCCTTTATTTGTTGATTTTGTTCGTTGTCTAGTGATACGAGCTTTTAAATCTTTATTATTGTCCATACCATTCGTAATATTTCGTTTCTTCGATGGTTTAGTGTGAGACGAAAATGATGGTCGTGGTGTTTCATTAGTTGTTGTTACTTTTATGATATCATTTGGAATGTATTCGTCTTCCAAATCATCATCCCCACTTGATATAGTTTCTTTGCTTTTGATTATTCTTTTCCTTTTTTGTTTGATTATTAATCTCGCCTTTTTTTTTTGTGATTTTCTAGTTTCACTAATTTCTTTTTGTTCTTCTTTAAGTACTTCCTTAGGTTCATTAAGTACAGGAGTACTAACCTCTTCAAGTGAGGTTGCAGGGGTGACATTATCAAGAGATTTTTCTTTAACTCCCAGTCCTGTAATTGCCAAAGCTTTAACTTTTCGCTTCTGAGTTGAAGGACTCCTTGTTTTTTGAGATATTTGTATAGATGACGTTGATTTTTCTGGCTGAGGTTGTTGAGGAGGTGGTGTTTGTTGTTCTTGCTTCATCTCATTTTGAGGTTGTGTTGTTGGTTGCAATTGTGTTTGTGACTGTAATGAGTCATTATTAACTTTTTTTCCCCTTGAAGGTAAAACTCTATTACGCTTTCGTTTTTCCTTCTTAATTGCTGTAACGGATTGTTCATCTTCTTTCATCACAGGTTGATCTGCCAATATAGTTTCCGTTTTAATATCTGATGTTATCTCTTCTGACTTGGCTTTTCGTTTTCTAGGTGTAGTTGACTTTTTGCTTGATGTTACTGTTGGAGTTGAAGCCTGCTCCTTTTGTAGTTTTGGTGATGGCGGCGAAGTCGAAGAAATTCCATTGCTTAATGGTTTATTTTCTTCCTTAATTGGAACAACAACGTTTGACACCGGAGTTTCGTCTTGAGTAACATGTTCAAGTATTTTAGAATTTTTTCTTTTCAATTTGTTGGGTGTCTCTTCTTGGTTATTTCGTCGTCCGTTACGTCTCTTTTGTACAGTCGCCATTCAGGATCTTTAAAGTTTTGCTTCTGTGATCTGCACAACTCGGAAGTATTTAAGTGCGCATTTAAGAAAAAGCGTTGTGAATTAGCGATCATAAATTCGGGTTTAACATTATTTTTCTTGATGAACGTGTTACGAATGTTTAATGCGTACCAAACGGACTTGTATAAATATATTTAATAGAACTTCTGTTATAATTTTAGTTTGAGTCAATATCATTATTAATTATAAATAGTTTCAAAATATCGTTCCGCGGTATAATTTCGCGGAGTACTTCGTTGACTTGTATCGCTTGTAGGTAAATTTATTTTATGGAGTTTGCTTTTTGTTGAAGGGTTTTTTTTCGTCGATCATACTGTCGATCATTTGATCTATTCAATGTTCAAATTATCACGTGAAACGTTATATAAAATGTGACACATAAGTATTAAAATATAATAAATGAATACTAAATGAATACAAAAGTCTAATTAGTGTATTAAGTATAGAAATAACTATTAAATATATGACTTAATTTTTTAATTTAATAAACTAACCTATTAATATTAAAGTTAATTAATAAAATTTGAAAAGTTTTAATATGTAAGATTTTACTTAATATTTAATAAAAGTTAAATAACTTAATACTTATAAATTATAGTACTTTTAGCAATTAATATCACAATTATTAAGATATTATAATTAAGCTTTTAATAAGCTTATAAAAATAAACTTTTAATAATTAAATCTTATCTAAAAATAATTTAATTATAAATAATCAACATTATTTTTTAGTTTTGTTTTATTTTTATGGGTGTGATATTGTGTAAATACATATAGTGTTTATATGAAAATAACCTTCAGAAATTAATCTTATTATAGAAATTCCTAATACCATAAGTCCATGATGATGTAAAGAATACTGCTCTGCTCTATATTTTATATAGAACTTAAGCTATCTACGACTTCCTTTTATTTTAACCTTTATATATAATGATAAGGTCAAAACCAATTCAAGTTTAACCCATAAACCAACCCATCATAGCAAAGAATATGGATTTCGATTTAGACTTAAAGGTATAATGTAATAAAACTATCATCTAGAAATCCTTTCATATCCATTACCACCTCAGTAGCTTTTAATAATATTGCAATATCAGGATTCAAATTGATCTCATTCAAGCTCACCACAGACTGTGACTACTAACAGAAAATTATTATCCAAATTTTAAAAAATGCAAATTTTACATTTTTCTGAAAAATGGGTAAAAAATAGTGGAAAATGCTGCATTATACTAGCCAATTTTTTGGAATAAGGACAGTAACATATATTACATATTGCATCATATTTAGTTTACGCCCTTTTCAAATTTGTGCTACCCCTCTGCAGATCACTGCTGTGATATGATTATCATTTTGTGATTACCAAGTGATTATTACTTATGTAATTCGAAATAATTTTTTATAAGTTTCATATGCGTTTTTATCACGTTTTCGCATTCTTTTTTTTGTCACATACTCACATTTATTTTACTCTACTATGGTTCAATATGAAATTGGTACATGTTATGGTTGTCGTAAGTGTATGTACTGCGGTTGTGATCTAAAGGTGGAGACGTGCAAGTGTAATAAAACAATAAAACCTAAAAAATCAAATCGTACTTCTCAAGTTCTACATTCATTTGGACGAAATTATGACAATAGTCTTAATCTCAATAAAAAAGCTTTTATTCAAACACAAAATGCACTTTATTCTTATAATATTGATTTGAAAAAAAAGTTTAATTTTACTTTTTGTTCTACATGTAATAGTTCATTTCAAAGACTTTCTGCTACAAAAACTAATACCTCTTCTCAAGAGTCCTTTTCTCAAACTACTTCTAAAAACAAAAATATTATTACTATTGAAGATGAATTTACTGGTTCTTCTACTATTACAGATAATTTTTGTATGGATAAATTTGATGAAAATAATGATCAAAAACATGATGAAAATGAAGAAACCCAAGAAAAAGAGATTTCATTTACTTTCATTGTAAAAAAACCAGATGGAAAATCATTGCCTGGAAAATGGCTTACTTTTGACGTACTAACTTTTGAGAAATTTCTTATTCAAATTCAAAAATGTGTTGGATCGATGGTAGGTGTTGATGATATTGATCAAACAGAATATTCTTTAGCCTTCAAGCCAGTAAAATCAAATGGAGAAGGATTAGAGTTAAGTGAATCAAAGGATTTTGAGAAATTTTTAAATGAGTATGAAAAATTATCCAAAGTCAAAAAAGAAATTGTTGTAATTGCAAAGATTGCAAGTATAAAACGAAAAACTAAGAAAAAAAAAAGAAAGGTTTGAAAATTATTATCTATCTGTGTAATTATTTTATGTAATTATTTCATTCTTACTAATTGTTTAGGAAGAAGTACTTGAATCTGATGAATCTGATGATTCTTTATTGAATGAAAATATATCAAAAAAGAAAAAAGCAAATTCTATTCCTAAGGTTTCGGGACTAACTCCTCATCAAAAAACAATTGGTAAATTAGTAACAGAACTCCGTGAACAGTGGCATTGTCCTCAAGACAATTTGCCATGTTATGTTGCTTCAGGAATTCATTTAAAATTAACGGCAAAACTCCTTGCAACATGGGCGGAATGTATTGTAAGTATATTAAAACATTTATTTTTATTTAATAGGTATTAATTAGCAGGAAAAAGGTACATTAACAATTTTATTAGATGGATGGAACTGCAACTATTGAAATTGCGCCAACCCATCCAGAATTTGCTGCACATCATGCAACAAAAAAAAATATGCATTCGTCAGCCACATTGATGTCATCACAAATGTTTCCAACCTATCCCATTCAGTATATGCCTACAATACCTCCTCAATATTGTATGGTTTCTAGAGAATCTTTAGCGCCTCTTTCCAATCTCAATAATTCATCACCATCACAACTTCCAGTTCCGAATATAAAAGAATTTTTGGAAAAGGTAGATAAAGATGAGGGAAGTAATGGGGATTATATACAACTTATTGATGCATTCAATAAACAAAAAATATCTGTTAAACATATTAAAGATTTAAATGATGAAGAATTTTAAATATTAGGTATGATAACTATTGGATGGCATAAAACTATTCAAGCTGTAGTAAAACAATACGACTAAATGTAAATAATTTTAGAAAATTATAATGTAATATTTTGAATAAATATGATTTTTTTATTACTGTTTTATAAATACAAAATATTTTAGAAGTTGAAATAATATAGCTTAGAATAAGATACTTTTATTTATTTTATATTTAAATTTTATAATTCTATACAGTTATTTCTATACAGTTAATTCTATATTATTTAAAAATATACAATTTCTTTAAAAAATCCTTCTACTATTGCAGACGTAATTTGAAAATTTGCTACTAAAAATGCATAAATGGGATTATTAAAATTTTCAATAAAATCACGATTGAGTTTCAAAAAGTTTTTTATAACCAAAAAGATGTTTCTATAGGAATCAAATCGGAAAAATAAGGAGAAAGGAATTCTACATGAATTTCAAATACTTGAAGATATTCAATTAGATTTTTATTATAATGGATTTTTGCATTGTCAAGAATTATGATACTATTAGGACCAGGGTATGGATTCATTTTAGATAACTATATTATGCAAAATTTACAAATTAGCATAATATTAAAACTAAATTATTATTAGTAATAGAAATTACCACATCAGAGATAATAAAATCTTTGAATCGCTCTTTAGTGCAATCTCTTTCATAATGTTAATTGCTATAAATCCTTGCAATGATAAAACAGGTAAGATTATATATTTTTTTTCACGTACAAATACATTTTTTCTTGCTTGTGTATTTATCAAAGAATATCTATATTCATATGATAAACTTCATTTATCTTTAGCAGATTTATTTAAGAAAACTAATTGATCTGGAGTATAATTAGTTCCTATATGAGCAATAAATGCACCACAAAGTATTTCATTTCATTATTTGGCACCTCTATAAAGCTATTATATAATTATAGTAAGTTAAAGAATTGTAAATATAATTCAAATAATTTACCATTCCCTTACCTTATCTTTTTTCATATAATATCACAGAAATATAAAGATCACCATAACATTAGAACAGATACTTTTTTACCAGTTAGAACTTCCATTTCAGATACTAATACATCTAAATACCAGTTTACTTTATTAGCAAAAAGTTGTTTTAACACCTAATATTATTTTATTAAAAATCTAGTAACTATTAGATTCAATATGTAATAAAAATAAGACAAACTTTGCATCTTTATATTTTCTTCATAAAAAGTTTTGTGATGACTGGCTTTTTTTAGCCATAGATCAATTATACAACCCTACTTTTTATAGACTCTCAAAACTTTTTTCGCAGTATACTTACTCATATAGAGCATTTGTGCAATTTGTTTTGTAGAAAAACTATCATAATATAAGTATATTATTTGCCACTTCAAATTACTACTAAAAGTTTTTGTATTGAGAAATCAGTGAAAGTCAAAAAACTACTTTAAAAAAATTTTGGCAACTACCTAAAAATAGAAACTATATATGAACATAATATATGTATAAGTGGTAAAAAGTGTAAAAATCATTAGAAAATCGTGAGTAATCACAATATAGCAACAGTTTAATTAAAAATGTTTTATTTTTGACATGAAAATTTAATAATCAGTAATCTGCAGGGAGATAGCACAAATTTGAAAAGGGCGATAATATAAACTTATACCCCTTTCCCTTATCAGATTTAACAGCCAATCAAATTATTATATTATAAATTATGTGATTTTATTAAGTGTAATATAAGATTTTACTTAGTCCTCTTTTCTCCTTTAATAATTACGTAATAAGTATCACTTTTCTAACATTGTCTTAACATTGTCCAAACATTGTCCAATTTAGCAAATTTTATAAAAATTTAGAAAAATGCTACATTAAACCCAAATGTAATATCATTGTAACATTTTCATAATGTTATTATAACATTATCAATTAAAATTAAATTTATCAAAAATTCTGATTTTCTAGCAAATAGTACATTTTTTATGAAAATTCCATATTTTTTATTAAATATTGCATTTTTTAGCAAATTTCATGTTTTTTTGGTTAAATATTATATTTTTCATTAAAATATTAAAATGTTACATTTTTTTTGAAAAATACTCTATTATACTGGATAATATAACATTATACTGAAAAATGTAGCATTTCACCAAATTACATTATAAAAAAGTATTTCAATTATTACATTTTTTAAAAAATTTCACATTATATTAAATTATACTAAAAAATGTAACATTATATTAGATTACGTGGCATTGCACTAAAAAAATATTACAATTACACTGGATAATATAACATTATACTAAAAAGTATCTATATTATCATATTTTTTAGAAATTTTCATATTATACTGAAAAATGTAATATTATATTAGATATTGTTGTATTGCACTAAAAAATACAAAAAAATATTATAATTATACTGGATAATGTAACATTACACTTTAATTTATATTAATTTATAAATTACAAATATTATTAAATTTATAATATTTATAATCTAATATTAAAATATGCATTATTTAATATTAAACATTTACACTGCAAAGTATCAGGTTATGTTATATTAGTCAAATCTCAAAAAATATCAGAAACTCGATATAGTATGATAGGTGGACTCCAAAATTTATATTTAATGCTATCAGCATGTAGACTAAGTAAAATTAATTTAAAAAAATTGCTGAGGTTACCAGCTAAATTATAGGTAAAGTTAATAATAATGTTCTAAAAATCATACTAAAAAAGGAAATATCACACAAAAATCATGTAAAATCAGGTGATTTAATTATCTTATATAATAATAATACCAATCAGCTTGCAAGTAAAAAAATGATAAAATTAGCTCAATTTTGTCATAATATCTAATATGATAAGTTTTCAGAGTCCTAGTATTATATATATCTAAGGCTGTCTGCTAAAAAGTAAAATCTCTTATATAGTGGCAAAACTGCAAAATTGCGAAACTGTTAAAATTTGTGAAACCTCTATAATAAATTTATTCATAATTTTAACATAACTAATTATAAAATCTTAATATAGTTACGCTATATGATTTTACTATTTTTTAATAGTATATATATAAAAACTATTAATCAAACTTCTGCTATTTTTTACTTTTTTCTTTTCAATATATTTTTTTTGTTTTATCTGTTATTATCTATATTATTTTTAAAACTTTTTTCCTTTAACTTTATATTTACTTATATGTAAAATACATTTTGCAATTTATATTAAATTCCTTATATATACCACCTATTGTTAAAATTTTCAAATATATGTAATAAAAAAACTTTTATTTATTTTCGGTTAAAAATCATTAAACCTAAAGAAAATAATATAAATTTTTAAAATAACTATTGTCTCTAAAAATTCGCCTATTATTAAACAAAAACATAAAGGAGAATAGCCACTAGTAGTGCTCTGAACGAGTTGAGTCGAGTCGATTTTTGAACCAAATTGTACTCGACTCAGAAAATTGAGTCGAGTCGAGTCGAGTCTAAAATATAATATTTTTTAGACTCGACTCGACTCAATTTGTAAAAAACATCAACTC
>JADRCO010000204.1:0-43666 GCA_021464525.1 Rhizophagus sp. LPA8_4_AMF | reverse complement strand
ACCAGGAGATACTCTTTCTTTATATTAAACTAGGTGTAGATGGTCGTAATGTTGGGAAGCAAAATCATGTAATGATGACTTTTTGTCTATTGAATGAAGGAGGCAAAGTATTTAGACCTAATCATCAATTTAGGTATATATTATATATATGTACGGTATTTGTGTTTTATTTATTAATCTAATTGTTTTTAGTATAAGCTTTATGAAAAATGCGAGACATTAGCAAAATATTTGCATCACAATTGGCTGAGTTAAAAAATAATGGAATAATTGTTAATGACGGCCAAGTGAATTTTATTTTTCTGGTGATTGGAAGTTCATGTACATTATTATGGGCCAAAATGCGCCTAACTCTGATTATATTGTGAATGTAAATGCTAAGTCTCGTTATAATATGGATCTTTCTTGCCAAAGTCCATTTCACTGAAACATATTTCGCCAAAGCCATTTCGCCGAAGGGATATTTCACCAAAGGAATATTTCGCTGAAAGGACGTTTCACCAAAAAATTATTTATTCCATTTGGTTGTTTTATTGTTTTTATACTAAATACATAAAGAAATTTACTAGGTAAATTTTTCAATTAGCAGATTTTTATCAAATTTATCTCGTTGTTTATAATACATTAATCTTTTTTTTTACTTACTTTTTCGTGAATAAATGTTTTCAGGAAAATAAAGTTATTTATTTATTGTTTAATAATTAATATCAGTTACTTGAATGTTAAAGTGTTAATATCCTAAAAAAAAAATCTCTAAAAATAATTTAATCATTGCGCGATGAATATTTTTTATTTTTTATAAAATGTTAATCGTTACCATTATTTTCGGCGAAATGTCCATTTGGCGAAATAGAATTCGGTGAAATGGAATTCATTGAAATTGGACGATTTAGTGAAATGCGTTCGATAAAATGCACTTTTGGCGAAACGTCCCTTCGGTGAATCATCTCTTCGGCGAAATAGCTTTGGCGAAATGGATTTTGACAAAATGTACCGTAACCAAAATTAAAAAGTATCAGCATTAAAATTTAGTTTCTTCTGTATAATTAATTCGAGTAGTTTTAACATTATTTTATTATTATAATTTTGGTATCTTCCTCAAAAATGAAAATATGAACCTTAAATTCGATCTTGCTTCGAAACTCCAACTATGACAAAAATTTATAAAGCTATGGATTATTCATTAGATTTTGAACTCAAGAAAAAACTGATTACAACGATAACCGAATAAATCAAAACAAAGGTTGCTAACCATGCCAAAGAAAGTGATTTACAATGTGCAGATTTTTTTATAATTGTATTATCATTGCGCCTACATCATGATCACTGTAATTTAGTATTCCAATAACTAGTAACATTCCTTCGGGCCATCCATTTTGTCAAGGCCTCCTCTAGTAATATAATGATTGAAACATTTCAATAGTTTTCTCTTTCAAGACAAATCGACTAACAAGAATAAAGATTATTAATGAATTATTAATAATACATAAATTCTGCAAAGCAAGATTTTCTTCAAATATTTTAATATTACAAGGTCGACACCACTGTTTTATACTTCTAATTCATTAGCTAATAGATAGAAGTAATCGCTCGCAACAATTACGAATAAAATTAATAATATTACAGTAGGACCCCAGGCAATAAATATATAGGTATAAACAAGAAAGGTCAAAAATTTTATAATGCTCTACAAAAGGTTTTTATTAAGATAAATAAGAAAACTCAACATGTGACTTCAAAAAATAAGCAATCTATCATATTACTTTATGATAAAATGTTTTTACGAAAATCATCATTTGTAATATACAATAATGTTTCATCATTTTTTTTTAAACTTAAATCACTAAAATCACTAAATTGAACGGCATATACTATAACAAAATATAAAAGACCTCATTAATGGTTTCAACTGGTTCATCTGTATAACAACGTTGTCTATGTGCATTAAAATAAACTATTCTACAGTCTACACGCATTTTATCATATTTCTTATAAATAATCACCGATGGAAATTCACTAGTTATGTTCGTTTATTTAAAGAAATTCATATTAAAAATTGCAAAAAGTAAGCAATTGTAGCATATGACTTATCAAAAACTCTGCTAAAATAAAGCAAACAAAATATATGACAGCGAAAAATACCATTAATTTTAACCTCTAACTGTGGCTAAAACAGCACGTGACTAAGTAAAAATATATAATCTTCACCGTAAAAAGCTCGGGCACGTGACTGATGTGGCTGTGGAAATCTAGTATAAATATTTTTTTTCTCGCGACGGTCGTCTTGTCTCGTTTTATTTTTATTTCATATTTTTTGTTATCTTCTAAAAAATCTATATTTTTTATCTTTTATCGTTTTATTATTTTAATAAATGGTTTTTTTAGCAGATATGGATTATATAAGTATTCTTATAAACGTTGGATGAAATTATAAGCATTCTATAACAGTACAAACTTATATTTCATTTATTATTTTTTTTTTTATATAAGAAATTTTATTTCAAATAAAGTATCACTTTTAATATTATTAAATACGGCTATGTAAATATGTGTAAAATGTAAATTTTCTTCAATAAAGCGTGAACAAAGTTTATTTTAAATACAAACATACTATTTTTACTATATAAATGTAATTTATAAAGTTCCGCATGAACTCATCTTTACTTGGAACAAAATTTGAAAACAACCGAAGTTAAATGTTACAAAGATAAAGCCAATCAAAACACAGATGTCACATCACAGATCACGTGCCCGAGTTTTTTTTACGGTCCTATTACATAATAATTTTCTTCATCAATATTGTTTCCATGGTGTTTTATCTTGCATTGCTAACATAATTTAGTTGTTGATACTGTACTTTTTGGTAAGAGATTTTGAAGTTTAGCCTGAACGCCGATGATAAATTCGCGTATTTTTAATTGCGTCTTTAAGATTATACTGTAAGTCATTCACACTCTTCATCTAGAGAAATCAAAAAACAACATTAAATTATCGCAGTTCAAAACCTGCTCGAATTAAGTCATGTGATATTATTTTGAATTTTATAAGCCATTTATTTATTTCAATTTAGACATTAATAAAAAGGGAAATAGAAATTATTAAATTAACAATTTTATTATGTTTATTATAAATTAAGAAGTATAGATAATAACAAAAAAAAAGCGTAAAGTAAGTAAATATTATAAAGTTTTTTCACTCACTTCCTCACTATCCTCATCATTCTCCCTTTCATTGTCCTCATCATTCTTCTTCTAAATGTCCTTTTCATTCTTCTTCCCGTTCTCCTCCTCATTATAACCTTCATTCTCCTCCTCACTGTTCCCCTCCTCATTCTCCCTTTCATTGTCCTCATCATTCTGCCCTTCTCATTCTTCTTCTCGTTCTCCTCCTCATTATAACCTTCATTTACTTCCTCATCGTTCCCCACCTCATTCTCCCTTACATTTTCCTCGTCACTCTTCTTCTCAATGTCCTTCTCATTCTCCTCCTCATCATAACCTTCATTTTCTTCCTCACTGTCCCCCTTCTCATTCTCCCTTTCATTGTCCTTTTCATTCACCTTCTCGTTCTCCTCTTCACTATAACCTTCATTATCCTCCTCATTGACCCTCTCCTCATTCTCCCCCTCGTTATCCTCTTCGTTTATCCCCTCGTTCTCATCCTCATTTTCCTCCTCGATATTATTCCCATCATTTTTTTGAGCATAAAAACGATAAATTATAAACTCCATATGAGAATGATTTAATTCTTCAATAAGATTATCGATTACTTTTAAATATTCTTCATTACTAATTCCCATATAATGACTAAGACTTCTAATAATAATTTCAGAATTAGTACTATCTTTAAATATATAATCTAAATATGCTTCACCAATTTTATCACCATTTGAACCTAATATAAATGTTTTTTCTTCTTTTCTTACATTAGAAAGATTTAAATTTGATTCTAACATTGATTCAAGTTGTTGAATAAACCATAAATCTATACCTTTTGATAAGAATGTTTCATACGCTAAAAAATATAAGGCGGGAACGTTAGTAGATTAGCTTCCTTTAAAAATATATATATATATTACACACAGAATATAGAATATATTATATAAATGTAGAAACGATCACCTGTTGTATAAAATTCAACAAATAAGGGACCTGCCCCTATGGCAAATGAGTATGGCTCAACCAACTCAATCCATCCACCAGGTTTCGTTACTCTATTGTATAGAAAAAAGAATTATTTCATTTATTAATTTATTATTTGAGAAAAAAATTTTACGATTATTTACCTGACAAGTTCAGAAATCACAAAATTCCATTGATCAGGTGTATATCCAAGAATCATTGTTTCTTGATGTACAAAATCGAATTCGTCATCAGGATATGGTAATCCATTTAATATATCAGCTTGGATAAATTGTAAATTTTCAGGTTTTATCTACAAATAATATATATATATTATATCGTTTTAATCAATTGTCGATTTTTCAAAAAAAAAAAATAAGAAAAAAAGTTCCGTTACCTCTTTTGGAAATAACGGTCTTTTATCGAGACCAAAAAAATTCGATCTTGGGTAATTAGTAGATAAGTCCAATAACCAAGTTCCAGCACCACATGCTATATCTAATACTTTACATTTATTTCTAATTAATTTTTGTTCAATAGGAGAAGAAAAATTATTTTGAAATAAACATCTTTTGAGGAAATGATGCGTATGATGTCGATTTATTTCCTTGTCATCATCCGGTAAATAAGATTTTAATTTTTCATTTTCTTTTGATTTTGTTTGATAAAAAATTTTTGGTTTTATCTTTGATATTCTATTTCCCATATTTGAGCATTTAATTTTTTATTTAAGGGTAAACCGAAAAAAAAAGAAGAAATTGAAATTAAGTTTGTAAATAATTGGGATATAATTTTTTTTTTTATTTACACAGAATTAATGTTTTGCGCCAATACAAATATTGTTACAAAACGCGATGAACCATAATTTTTATTGAGTAAAAATTTTATTTTTATTTCTTTACTAATTTATATTAGTGATATTTTTTGAGTAACGTTTTATTGATGTGGTGTCAAATTAAATAGATAACTATTTCGTAATCCATCAAACTAAAAGGGGTGCAGAATTTTATACATCTACTGTAACAATTGATGCTGTGAACACGCTAAGATAATAAATTGTTATTATGATTATTTTGACGTCGTTATCATCTTTAGAAAAGTGAGTTTTTTTTTTGTATTGTGTGGGAACCAAATTTATATCATCGGTACACTATCGGTATTACAAAGTGATCGAAGTTTTAAGCTATTGTGGGAGGCAACGTGAACCTGCATAGTATCACGTAGGACCAGGGTTATCACACTTTTGATTTTGCAAAATCGTTTATCCGTTTGACGGTTTTTTTTTTTTAAGAAAAAAAAATACCCGCTATGAAATTTAAAATACTTGTTTGTTACTCATCCGTTATCTTCTTTGCTTACACGAAACAATTACAGTTACCGGAAATTACCGTAATTGTCGTAATTGTTTATAATTTTTTCGCTTATATAATAGATATCTCACTTACTTAATGGTAAGTATTTTTGATCCATTCAAATATTTACTGTTTAAAAAGATAATTGCTACCGTTACTCATTATTATGCTTGTCGAAAATAAAAGTTATATAACCTTTATGAAAATGATATTTCAAACCCATCATATTATTTTTTTTTTTTAAAAAAAAAATTTATTTCATCGGATTTCTTCGTTGTAAAAAAAAAAATAGTTTTTTTAACCTTACCTTCTTTTTTTTTGCATTTTTTTTTAATAATGGGAAATCGCAATTCTACCGTTAGGGTTAAAAGAAATCCATCAATTAATAAGACTAATAATAGACCTTATATTAAAAAAGAATTCGAACTTACCTTACCTACCTCACCTACCTCATCTGACGAAGAAATAGAAACTTTGAAATATTATTTACCAAATGATAATAATGATATTGATAGACAACATGCACATCATTTTATTAAAAGATATTTATTTCAAAGTTATTTTTCTGCTCCGATCGTGATTGAAGAAGGATTTAAAATTTTAGATGTTGGGTAAGTTAAAAAATTTGAAAAAATAAAAATCTTTTTTTTTTCGATCCGTTTTTTAAGATCATTTATTTTAAAGATGTGGAGCTGGAACTTGGTTGTTAGATTTAGCAAATGAGTACAAATATTCCATATTTTATGGACTTGATATTGCATCTATATTTCCTGCTGAGGTAAAATCCATCAATCGTATATATATTTAAAAGAAATCAAAATATTTATTTATTTGTAAATTCAATAGATAAAACCGGAAAACTTGACCTTTATTAAAGAAGATTTATTTAATGGGTTACCATTTCCTGATAACACATTTGACCTTGTACATATGGAAACAATGGCATATATTTTAACGCCAGAAAAATGGCATTATGCGATTTCTGAACTTATCAGGTAGGTATAAAAAAAAAATTAAATTCAATATCTTAATTGTTATTAATGAATCATATTATTTTTTTAACAGAGTGACAAAACCTGAAGGATATATGGAATTATCCGAAGCGTATTATAATAAAAATGAAGGACATGGTCCTTTATATATTAAATTATCGGAAGCAAGTAAGTTATATAATTGTTTGATTGTTACCAATAATTAATAATAATTAATAATAATTTGTATTTTTATAGTTTATAAATCATGTTTACAAAGGGGAGTTGATTTAAAATTTACAAATCAACTTGGGAGTGTGTTACGATCGAGTCAAACTATAACGAATGTGAATATAGATGAAAAAGTAGTTATTGTAGGTCCAAATGGTGGTAAAGTTGGTATTATTTTTATGGACCTTTATATACAATTTTGTTCAACAGATTTAGCGATCGAAGGGTTATGTCCTTATTTAAACATGTCAAAAGATGAATATAAAGAATTTATTTTAAAAGATTATAAAAATGAAATATGCCAAACTAAAAACGCCAAATATTATGTGGTTAGACATTGGGCGCAAAAAGTTAACAATAATTAAAAAAAAAATTATAAGAAATATACGGATAATAATGTATTCCTTTAAATTAAGTTTAATTTAAGAAATTAAGATTTATATAATTTCAATAAATATAAATTAATTAATTTAATTCAATAAATAAATCCGGGATCCCGTAAGTGAAAATCGTTTTTATAAGATAAATATTAATTTTGAATTATTTATTATTAATTTGTATCTTTTGTACAATACAATGTTCTTTTAGAAAAAAAAAAAAAAATTTTGCCATTCGTATCACATTTCAATGTCTTGACTCACGAATTAAAACTCTATTACGGGATTGCTTTTTTTTGATTAAAGTTAGCGAATTCATGCAGGGAGATATTACATATTATTAATAAATCTTTGTTACGTGATTACATGAATGATTGTGGAACGTTAAACGAACTAACAATTACCATTACTGGAATTTTTTTAATTTTATAATGAAAGTAATTCATGTTTTTTTTAACAAGATTGAGTTAGTTGATTGATTGATTGTTAATTAGTAATACTGTACCTGCATTAATGTTTTAAGCCTAATATATATATTACAGAAAATGAGGCGCAAGGCGCAATATTTGGATCATGTGAATTTGATTGTATTAAAAAAAAAAATTTGTAAAGGGTAAAAATTCGTTATTTCACGCATCTCTAATACATTATTGTCCTGAGTGTAGCGAAGGACACTATAGTATGTCGAAATTTGAAGTCACGGGTGTTTCTCTGTCCCTCACGTGATTTTCACCATTAAAATTTGCCTCTGTATCGCTGTATCGCGGATATTCCAATTTATTAAATAAAGCTCAGGACTTACAATGGTTCACATTCCTAGTATATAATTGTCCAGAGCGAAGCGAAGGAGGACTACGCACTATGAAAAATGACCGATCACGTGAATTTTACTGACTCTCACGTGATGTCATCCAAATGAAATCGCAAATTTTTTTCTTCGCTCCGGACTTACAACGGTTTCCGTTTCCTAGTATATACTACTGTACATCATCTCGATGTATAATTTACATTAGAATGGCAAATTATTTTTATTTTTTATGCTTCATTGAAATTTTGATTTTTTCCTTATACATTCAATATTTTTGATGATATTTAGTACGTTCTTCCATTGTTTATTTTAACCATACTATCTTCCCAGTATCAGCCCATTCAGCTGTAAGATTTTCACTTGCGTGACTTACACCTGACATTTTAATTATTACATTATTGATTTCTTAATAATGTAGTGAGAACCTCTTTTTTTTACGCTCAAGAAAATATAATTTCCATATAATACAGCAATTCTTGGTTATTAAAAGATCGATTACCGCCAACATATCTAATGATTTTAACGATATTGAGAGACCCGTTTATTTCAAGTAGAGATTTATGAGAGGGTTGTAACATTGCTTAAGCAATGAAAATTAGGCTACAAATTTAAGAGTATCCAAATATATACCTATTTTTCTTTACATTTCCAAGACGTTCTTATATTTATCGATTAAATATGTAAATATGTTTTTGGACTTGATATAAGACTAATAATTACTCTAAAGAAAATGGAATTGTATGTGATTAAAATGGCAGTCTATTAAACATATATATTGGCTTTAATAAATTCAGGATTAAATTGTCAATGAGTAATATTCTTAAATTTCTATAATATCACGTTTTAACATATTTATCATCAATTCATCATATAAAATATTATTTGTATATTTAATTAATGTGAGTGTATTTTATTAATTGGCAATAATGAAACTTTATTTTGTTACATTGAGGCATTCAAATTTGAACCATTTACTTCAAATCTTACGTCTAAGAAAATTAAATTCTTGGCTAAAACGATTTAATTTTGGTTAAATTATTACGTTTATTATTATTGACTATATTACTTTAATATGGATAATAATATTCATTATTTGAAATCATTACGACAAAAATTGTCAATAACAATTATTTTCATTTTTCTCATTTGCCGCCTTAAATAAATTAAACAGATCAATCAGGAGAATAAATGAATAATATTGGATAAAATAATTCATCACAATTATTCACGTCAATTTCAATTTATAATCAAAGACATTCTGTAGCTAAAAATTAAAACTTACAATTACTTTTATCATTAATGGCTATACTTACTTGTTATTAATATAAAGGACTTTCATTCAGGTAATATATTATATGGTACAAGTGTATATATAAGTGATTCCTCATGATGAATATTTAGCTATTCAAATATGTAAAGGACTTACAAAAATTTCTGAATATTCCAAAATTTCTTGTAGATTTAATTATGAAATGTTGGGATGCCAAAGTAGAAAATAAACCAACCGCTAATGATTTGTATCAGATTTTAAAAACTGGGATAGAGAAAGTAAGAAATCCAATAGTGAAATTCGTTCTCAATTGGTGGAACATAAAAAAAATTAAGAACCAGATCAAATAAAAATAAGTCCGAAAGTACTAAAACTCACCTTCAGGCAGTATATACCAGTAAAATTTTAAATTTCAAAAATCTTTCAGGATAATTAAATTCTGCGGTTTTATCTTCATCATTATCAATTCGAATTAAATCAGGTAAAGATTCATTTTTTATTATGGAAAAATTATTCAAACTTTAATTTATATATATACCGTATATCATTCCATCAGCATCAGCAAATCCAAGTATTGCACCCATTAATGATTGGTGTGATAATATTATAATTATATTAATAGTAAGTTATAATTTTTATTGATATTCTCATCTCTAATTTTGTTTAACTATTAAAAATAGATCTGATCTAAATGAAAATAATATTGGATGATAAGTCTAAATTGATGGAGGCTCTAAACTAATATTTTTAACAAAGTTACTATAATTATGTTTGTATCTTTTTTAGTATAACATTATTATATGTATACTTATTTATTTATACAATAGTTTTATATCCTAGGTGAAAAATCAACGATATTATTAATGAAAACTTGAAAATTTCGATATACTATTATTTTAATGAAAAAAAAAAAAAAAAAAACTTTTATAAAACCATATAAGTAAATTGACTTGTTTGAATTTTTTTTAAAAAAATTACGTATTTTCTTTTATTAGACAGGAACTCCGCAATCAAGCGTCATAAAATTTACTGGTTTATCATTTTACCATGTTTAATATCATAATGTCAAGATTTCAAGAAATTTGTAACATTTTCTCAAATTTATTTATTTGCCGATATATAAAATAAAAATAAATAAGTTTGAAACGCGATAAATTTTATTTAGAATGCGATAGAAATTTAACTTACGGACTTTTGTCAACCTGATTATAAACGAAACGATGTAAATAATAAATGCCTATTCAATTTTTATGGAGGAAAAAAAAATATATTAATGAAAAATGAGATTGTATTAGTGAAGTTCACGTAATCGTTACCGTATGCAATGATTATTCGAAAGTGCTACTTTCCAGTTCGTAATAAAGTATATGTTGTACTTAAAAGTTAAAAAATATTGCGTCGTAGTAATTAGGTTCGTTTTAACAGGTTGTAGGTAAAATTTACAGAATGAGAATGTCTGCAATAATTGAATGTGACAAAGATTTGGAATGGATCGGATTCATTGTGAATTAAATTTATGAAACAAGAGACTGAGTTTCCATGATCTTACTGTATCCGTGGTCGGTAATCGGTATCTTTCATGAATTCTGATTCATTTGATAGTGGAATAAAGGCAATGGATTAATAATTTAAACGGTGAGAGAGTTGCAAATTATTTTGTAAAAACTTACAGTAGCAGAGTAATGTGTCAACATTTAAATATCGCTTTTTTTCATTTTTAAATAAGATATTTGCGTTGTGTTTTTATTCTTTTTTTGTCTACTGAATCATTTTAAGTCAATACAATTTTTTTGACATTCCGAAATCGGATACTAGAGTGAATAATATATATTAAATATAAAATAAACTTTTTAAAGATTTTGAATATGAAGTAATTGCCAAATCACGATGTAACTTTTAATATTATATATATTTAGTTGGTATGTTTTTTTAATATATTGTAATTTATTATTAATAAATTAATTACTAAATATTAAAATTTAAACTTATGGTAAACACAACATGATCTAATTGGCATGTCAGAAGATTTCCTTCAAATAATTTTTAAGGGTACCAGAATCAGTGTATTCCATTACCAGTAAATAATTTTTGAATAAACATTTAGTGATGAATAAAGGAACAATCAACTCTACTCAATTATAACTACATTTGATAAAATTAATTTAAATATTTTCATCGATAATTTATCATACCTAAGTCAAATTTTGCAATTCCCTAAAATCTAATAATGTTATTAAGAAATTATATATCACGTTGAAGCTTGGGCTAGATTAGAATACAAATTTATATATGAATATTAAACCTTTGCATTATATATTGTATATTTGTGCCTAAAAAACAATTTTCTTTGCATGATGTCATCAAGATTAAAAAAGGAATTCAACGATAAATATTGTTCTGAATTTTCCAATTTGCACGATAACTTTCCAATACCGATTTTATAAATATTACTTAAATGTTTGTTTTCGTAGTATCTAAAAATATTCTTTAGAAAATGCTTTTTCAATCTTTCATTTGCTTTTAGTTTTGTGTAATTATTCCAAATCTTCGTAAAAAAATTCGGATTATCCTGTTGGCCGACTAATGCAAGCAAATTGAATTGCTTTAATATTTTAATTAAAACTACTAATACTAAGTACTGGAAATATTTTAGTATTGTAAGATAATTAAAATAAAAAATTTGAAAATTTTTTTGCATCCTCTATTGTCAATATTCTTTCCATTTTCTATATCTGGAATGTTTTACAATTAGATTCATAATAGATTTTGCTGAAATTTTTGCTTTTGTAAAGATTTGGAATCGATCATAAAAAACCTTAACCGATTAATAATCGGCTATTAACCGAGTGACAAATTTTTCTATCTATTTTAACAATTTTAACCCGTCATAGTCTAATTCGTGACATTTGCTGCGCCATAATTAATGTGGCGAAATATATTTACTGATTTATATAATTACAGAATTTATAAATAGGTATTAAAAAAAAATTTAATCTATTTTTTTGCTAAATTTAATAAGTAAAAATTTATTATTTACTATAAGATAACGGTTCAATTATTTAATTAAAATATTACCTCATTAGCAGCAAGTGCGAAACGTATCAATATATTTTTGAATTTCTTTGTAAAAAGAATTTTCGTTTATTGCTGTTGACTATTAGTTTTTGATTCCAACCAAAAATGATGACCTTTTAGAAAGAGTAGTGAAATATGCAAGCTTTGGCGACTCAGATAAAGATTCTTCAATTTTCAACATTTTTATAGTCAAAAAATCATCATTTAGTTCATTATCACCATGTCAAATAGCCACTTTATAAAGATGAATATAAGACAAAGGCTTATTTTTTTTAAAAAAAATTTAAATAATTTTTTGTTTATTTTTTTACAAATTCAATGTCAATTTAACTTAATATATTAAAAAAAAAAGGTAAAAATATTTTTGAGATGTTCTGCATTTTCAACCAATTCAGTTAATTAATCGATTAACCAATTTTTGAGTACCTCAATTGGTTAACCGTCTTAATTAATTAATTAATCGGATAAACCTTAATCGATTCCAATATCTATCAGCTTTTGTAACCAAAAATACGTTCATTTGATATGGCTCTGAAATGGCTTCAAAAAGACTGAAATTAAAAAATAATTAGATCTTTTGATAAAAATGTTAATCTTTCATTATATGTATACAATAAAAATTATGAGATATATTAATTATTTGCTATGAAAATATCGTATAATAAAAAGTAAATTATTTACAACAGAATACTTTTTTTCATAAATGAATAATTAAAAGATCATTTATATAATATACGATATGCAAGTAACATAACAAACGTGCTATATCATTAGCAAAATAGTTGCATAAGATGTAAAATCATAAATTATATACAGAAAATTGTATTTCTATCAATTTTCTACTAACAATCCTGTTTTCATCGTATAATTTATTATTTTCATTATTCAATCCATTGTAGTTACATTTGTATACGTAATATTGCATAATAATATGTGATAATTATATCATACAGTTTTACATTAAGCAATCAAATAATAAATGTCCAATAAATAAAAATTTGAAATATTTATTCATATAAAAATGATCTTAAATACAAATGTTAATAATTATATAAAGATTAAAAAAATCAAAGTATCAAATATAAAAGTATACCGATAAAAGAAAAATATGTTAATGAAGCTAACTTATAATACGTTTTTTTTAGAAGACTACAAGGAAAATTCATTCAATATCATTTTTATTATCTTGATAAATTTCATTGAGGTCTATTAAAAAACAAATAAATCAGTTATAAGAATTTTAATTAGATTAATTATATTGCAAATGTATTAAAATATATAAATACATTATACAAATAATATTTACCTAATTCGCTTAATTGGACGTCCAAGCATTCTGAGACTATAAATTAATAATATAGTAATTAATAAATATGAATGTAAAAATTATAGTAATTATTGGTAGAAGCACTTACTTGGATTTGCTGACTCTGATTGAGTATTAGTATCTGTACATATTAAAGTAAATAAATGATTAGTAATACAAAATAAAATTTTGTTAAAATAATTAAGTTAAATTACCAGCAGAATTAGATTGAAAAAATGATAAATCTGAAGAATTTACAGGTTCTGGAAGATTTTTAAAATTTAAAAGTCTACTAGTATAAATTGCTTGTGGATGTGTTTGAATACTTTTGAGTTTATTTTTACTTGATTTGTTTTTGAATTTATTTTCTCCAATTTTATCACACTCCTCTATTTGAGAATTAATTTCATTATTTCTGTATCTCTCTTTGTACAATTTTGTTAATATTTGATACAATTCTTTAGCTGTTGGTCTATTTTTTGATTCAGCGTCCCAACATTTAATTATTAAATCCGCAAGGAACTTTGGTGTATCTTCAGAAATTTTTGGTCTAAATCCTTTACATATCTTAATAGCTAAAAATTCATCATGAGGAATATCATTATAAGGAGTTTCTTCAGAAAGTAACTCGTTCATTATTATTCCAAATGAGTAAATATCTGCTGCTTTTGTATATTGAAATCCACGTAAAATTTCTGGTGCCATATAAGGTAACACTCCATAAATTCCTTCTTTAACTGATTGCTTGTCTGCGGGCTGGCACATTCCTAAATCACTTATAAACGGAACAGCTTTAAATAATATATTACCTGAATGAAAATCTTTATGAACTATTCCAGCATTATGAATATCAAGAAGTCCTTCTGCAATATCTTTTAAAATATAAATCTTTTTTCCATAATCTATGTATTCAGAATTATTTAAATAATTTCTTAAATTATCATTTTCACAATACATTAAAACCATCATATACTCTTTAGTATTTGGATTTTGAGTTATTCCAAAACATCGAACAACAATAAAAAGGTGAATCTGGAGATAATATTTAACCTATTCATTAAAAAGGAATAATTTTGTTAACAAATAAATCAAGCAAAAATATAAATTTAAAACAAAATAAATTTAGATTACCTCATCTAAAAAATCAGAACTAATATCAGAAGAATTATTTAAACTTTTCAATACATATTTATTATAGCCTTTATATCTATACCATTCTAGATTTTCAATATCCCAATATTCGATATTTCCTTCAGGCCATTCAGCTGAATATATTTTACCAAAACCACCTTCCGTAATATAAGTGATATTTCGAAATTTTTCAAAAGGTATCCATTCAAGATAATTATAAAAATGTAAAGCATTAAGTTGTGATTGTTGTATAAATTCATCAATATTTTTGTTTCCACTAGTCCAATTTTTAAAATTATTCTTAAATCTTTTAGCATTGCAGGTTTGACACCAATTTTCTCCTGTGCCAGGTTCTTTACATTCTCCACATATTCCATATACTTGTTTTCTTTTTTCTAAATCTTCCATATAAACTATTCTTTCGTCTGCATCTTCTGAATCAATAGTAGAAATTGTGACATGGAGCTTTAATAATCAAAAAATTATTATTTAAGTAAAACATTTATTATTATTATGATTATTTATTATAATGTGATATTACAATATCTGATATTACCTGATAATAACCATAATTAATATTTTTCCATAAATTCTTTGCCATGATAATTAATTAAGATTATATGGTTTATAATTGTAATCTTAGCTATATATAAGTTAAAGTAAATTTCAGAATTATTAATACGTAAAATAAAAAAAAAAAGAAGTTGAACGTAATTTGTAATTTATATAAAAGAGCGCATATTTGTGTTACCGTTGTACTCATGTATTAGGTTAATCCCTTAAGCTATCATTTCGAACTTTTTGCAACGGAAAAAAAAGGTACAATATTGGTTACACTACAGTAAAATGTACACACCGCCGCTTACAATATGAGAATTAACAAAAATAATAATATTTTATACATAATAATTTTTTTTTATAAATATGCTAAATAGAAAGCATTAAAATGTATTTTATAGAGTATTGCTAAATATCGCCGCAGGTGATTATCGCCGCAGGCGATTTTCACCGCTTAATTCTGGCCAAAAATTATAATTTCGGCCAGAGTTAAAAATCACTTGTTAAAAAAATTTTAATTTAAATAAATTTAAATAATAAATAAGTAAAACAAATGTAATTAAATATCAACCACACTAAAATTTTGAAAATTTTGTTAAAAAAAATTTTTTTTAAGATCAAAAAAACGTTTTGCTTATAAATGCAGTTTTTCTCAAAAACTATCTGAAAAACGACCTTTTTGACTTAAGAGAAACTTGTTCTACTCATAAATTTACGTATAATATTATTATTTATATTATGAACAGATCAGTATTTTAGTCGAAAATTTTAAAATCAAAAAAACATTTTAGGTGCGGCGATGATCACCGTGCGGCGATTTTTTGACATTTCCTATTTTATATTCATTTTGTAAAAAAAAGCATTTTTCCTTCTTTTATTTAAATCACATAAATGGCAACTTTTTTCATTCTATAGATTAAAATCTTTAAAAGAATCTCCGAGTTCATAAGATTGGATTTAGAAAATACTCAGCGATTATAGTTTTCTTGAAAATATTGCTGGTATTGTTTCTTTCTATCCTAAATAATGAAGACAGAGCCAATTAATTCGCTAACTACTATTTTGAACATGTCTTTGATGAATCACTAGCTCGTAATTGCCTTTCATGTGAAGCTCACATTCTACAACTAACTCAACGTAGTACAAAAGATGTAACAATACAAAGGATCATACTTAAAAAAAAAGTCTTCAATTTAAACGAATTCTGTTTCGGGTTTTGTTTAATATATTAAATATATTAGTAAAATTAATATAGTAATAAATGCGATTTTATTAAAGTGCAATATAAAAATATAACGCCATTTTAATATTACAAAAGCAAATTATTATCATATGAAAGTTTCTATTAGAAACTTGTTATCTGTTATTGTAATTTTTCTTTAATGATTTTTTGGCAGTGTAAAAAATTCCAATTATTTAATTTAACTGATAAATAAATTTATAAATAATTAATTTAAAATAATGGCATGCTAATTATAATGATTTTATGGTAAAAAATGATTTAAAGTTTGATATAGAATCTGGATATATACTTAAAACTCTAATGCCATTAAATAATACAGAACATTAATCAGCTGTTTTATCTAAATTCTCATTATATATAAAATTCCCATTCGATAATAAGGGTGCCGATATCTGTTGGCACTTTCATGGTCATATTTATTCATGGGATGTATACCCTTGTCACTCCCTTGTCCATAACTTTCAAAAGATAATATTTTTGATTAAATCGAAAAAAATCAAAATCACATGCGTAATTCTTTACTTAATTTCTTTGACGAAATGACAGATTGTTCTATCTCGCTCCTCGATTGTGCATTTTCATTAGAGATATTATGATATAACCACCGACCCTTAATTTCTCGTACTTATCTGCGAGATATAAATATAAAGCATAGTTGAATAATAATTTATAAATCAAATGTAACTGAGTTTAAGATTAAATAAGTATGGATTAGGGTAAATGGATTAGGGTAAGTGATCAACTTCTTGGTTATACTATCCCAAAATTTTCTTATATTACAGCCGGAAATTATCTTAGATGTAAGAATTCGTGGTCCCGCGATGGGGTGTAACTTACACAAGTTCACGTAAATTTTCATAAGAAATTACACAAGCTCACGTATATTTACACAAGTTTACACCCCCGTCGCATGATTACGCTTAAAAAAATTTTCTGATGTAGAGAAGTTTCTATTATTTGGGGAACTACCTTCACACATCGTGGATTTAGTGTGTACATCGGGCATGTGTTATCTCTTGGATATATAACATAGTAAAAATTTTCTCTACATTAGACGACGTTCTGAGATTAAGAACGTGACAAATCATATATATAGTATTAAGTTATAATAATATGCTTCGCCATTAGATTACTATTTAATTTAGAGTTTACCCGTCATCCGGAGATATAGGGATATAGGTAGGATATGGATATCGGATAAAATCCTCGGATATCCTCGGATTTCTTCGGATTTCTGCGGATCATCCGTCGGATATTCGGTTTGAAGTTGATCGTTCATGCAATTTTATAATAAACTCTTGCTACTAAGAAATAATTTTATTATTATGCTATATATAAATATTGACTGATATATTTGTTAACGGTTAAATATAAATATGTTTACAACCATTTTTTTTTTTGTTATTATTAATAAATTTATTGCATGACTGCTAGTTTGTTTGATAAAAATATGGGATCGTCACTGGTAATACAATAATACTTGTTGCATATAAAAAGCAAATAAGAATGCATGTTATCTGTATACCACCGTTATTACTGTTTATGTAGCAGAATTCTAAACAAGTTTTAAAAAGATTTCTAAAAGAAGTAAACAGATAAATACCAAGTTTGAAAAAATTTTTTTTTGTATAAATTGTCGCAGATTTAACGTACCATCGCACCATAAATCATAAAACTTTGACAGTTTGTGGTAAAAATTTTTTTAAAAAAATAAAATAACAAAATAATTAATAAAATAATAATCATGAAATCGATAATAATTCTACTTTATTTAATAATTTCTTTGATAACAATTTCAACGGGAGTTCCGGGTAAGACATATATTTTGTATACTGTATTTATTTATAAATTCCTATATCTAAAAAAAAATTTTTAAATATACGTAATTTAGTTATCAGTGATGACGGGACCGAGATAAAAGAAAAGCGTTATAAAATTCATATGAATTCACCGTGTTATCAATATTTTCGGACTGACGATAAGATGTTAAAATTTTGTAAGAAAGTACGAGAAAATTAAAACGAACTTGGGCTCATTTTATTGAAGAGAAAAGTATAGATTTATCAAATAATTACTTTAATATTGTGTATTTAGAATTTTATAATATAATTTTTATTAAAAACTGTTTTGACTTTATATACAATTCTTTTATTAGAAAATTTAGTAATAAGTAGTATATATAATTATATATTTATTTTTTATTTTATTTAATATATATAATAATAAAAGAACATTTAATAATATAAAAATTTAACTTTTAGGATCTCACGACAATTTTTTTTCTTTCAAACCAGTTAAATCACAACTAATATTCCACCATAACTTTTGTAAATCTTCTTTATAACTATCATCACTTGATTTATCAATTTGGCAAAATTTATTAATGTATAAACCGCTTTTACTTTCAAGTTCTGGCGATGTTGCTGCATAAACAATCACTGCCCCTCCCTATTTTTTAAATTTTTTTCAATAAAATTCAACAATTAAATTTGATTTTTCCTAAAAAAGAAAATACGTTACCTGTTCGGGCGTTCTAGTAAAAGAGGCAAAAGGAAGAATGTATTTCATGAGAAGTTTAACATATGAAGGACTTTCTCTTGCCAACTCAGTTTGAGGCACGAACCCAGGTTCAACAGCAAATATTGAAATTTTTTTCTTTTCATCTTTTTCTTCCTCTAATGACTTATTTAATTGATAAAAAAATAACATTTGAGCTAATTTAGTATTTTTATAAAATAACATGCTATCATACCCTTTACTACCATCTAAATTTTCTATCTCTAATTTTGGTCCTATTTTGTTATGACCTTCACCCGGTTTATGTAAAGAACTATTAACAAAAATAATTCTAGAATTAAATGATTCCGATTTTTTTTGTTGTTCGGAACTCCATTTAATTCTATCTAATAATAAACTAATTAAAAGAAAATATGATAAATGATTAGTTTGAAATGTCGTCTCTAAATTATCTTCGGTTTTACTTAATTTTGATTTAACTGTTGCCGCATTTAATATTAATATATCTAAAGGAAGAATTGGATCTCTCGTAAGTAATCCTTGTGCGAATGATTTAACTGAAGTAAATGATGATAGGTCAAGTTTTGATATTTCAAAATTATGTTGTGATGGGATTGTTAAAGCTGAAATGACCTTTTCTGTTTCTGTAACATTACGTACGGCAAGAATTAGATGATATGGTGTTGAATGTTGTATTAATTGTTTTAATGCTTCGAAACTTTTTTTTTTTTTAATCAAGAATTATCGTTAGAATATAGTTAACGATTTAATAAAGAAAAATAGGAATTTTATTTACCCTAACCCGGAGTTGGCTCCTGTTAAGATAATAACTTTACGTTCCTGAGACATTATTGTATCAGAAAAAAGAACATGTGGTTAAAAACGTAAACTTCATTTATATTTATATAAGAAATTTTCATTCCTTTTTCGGAACCAAAAATTGATAATCGAATCACACAGTATAGGATCCCATTTGGATTGGGGCATTTACATGTGAGAATCAATTTATGTTACGTAACAAATTCACATGATCTTCATTATTACGCAAATATTTATTAGTTTTTATCAGCAGGTAAAAATTTATATTTTCTCCCAACCCAATTTTGAGATGGATTGCTGCGAATTGTCATAATTTCGGATTATCGTTTCCTTACCCTTATACATAAAAAAAAATTATTATTATTGTATGAAGTATTTTTTTTCCTTTTTTATAAAAAGATTACGTCTTAACTAGTGAACGAGATGCCAAGTTCCGGTATTCTAACTTGACGGTTATTTCAACAATTCTTATTTGCGCAAGCCTGAACCGCTTAAGTGAAAATATATTATCCTAAATGTAAAATAGATAATAGAGTTCACAAGCCACGGATAAAAAATTAAGAATAGAAATGTATTTTTTATTATAAGAGAAAATCTAAATATCAATAAAATTAATCTATTATAATTTGCATTAAAATATTGATTGCAACGGTTAAGCTTCTACTACAGTAGAAAGAAAATATATAATGAAATGGTAAAAAAAAAATATTTTAGTAAAATCTTTAGTGGTGGACATATCGAACAGATCTTTGAAATTTGATACATTTTTTTACGACCGTCACAAACATTTCCAAACACACGACCACAAACTCAGTTTTGCATCTTCGCATCTTCCTTCACCTCCTTGCTATTTCAATACATTATTTAATTTTCGCCTAAATAAATTGACATATACATAAAAAGGACATTCGGGTTAAATTTTGAATCGAGTCAGGATTAAAAATTTCAATGACCGTAGCCATGATAAATATTAATAGGTCTTAACTGGATAGGAGTATTTCAAAAGAAGCTTGTATTTCTTCATCTGATATAAATTATTTAAACCATTTTGCCTCTTCCATTTATAAAGGAATCTCTTTAATCGTACCACACAGAAAGGGGTTCGTTTAGTTTTAACATTGCATCATCTAGATCCTTGATATTATTCGTCATTATTAAAGTTTAATAACTCAAATAACAAATAGTATTTAATTGTTAATAAATTTGATTAGATCGAAAAACTGCTCATTAGATTGAGTTGTTGACTAAATCTAAAGCTCACCAGTGGTAAATATGATGTTAAATTTTAACGCTCACCAAATTTGTCAAATTTGCTCGATCTATGCGGTCCGAAACCTGATGGTCTTGGCAATTGTGACATTTTATTAAGTAGTAAAAAAATTGGTGAAGAATAAATTGCTCAAATAATAATAATAATCGATAAATTATTAATTAATAATTATTCGGCTTTTTGACGTCTATTTACTGTATATTATTAATTGGCGGTAAAGGTGCATTATTACATTAACACTCCGGACTAATATGTACTTATTCTAACTCTGAACTTTATTGATTATATCTGAATCCGAAGTATGATAATTTATTATTATAATTAAAGAACATGAAGTTATTTCAGTTATGATAGTGTATGTGGTTGAATGTTGGAGTCGAACTTACTTTTCAAAACGATACGTTGAAAAATTTCGGTTTTCAGTAGTAAAAATTTCATTGAATAATCATTATATCTATTGTACTCTAAGTCCGAAAAACAAGGCTCCCCAATCTCGTGAGAACGTAAAAGAAATTTTTTTTTTTTCCAGAAAAGGGTGAAGAAACAATTGTCGTACAGTATATCTCTAATGGTCAATTTCACATGATTGATCAACACTGAGGGCTCTAAAATTTTTTTACTGGTCAATGAAAAAACTCTGCTAATTCTTTATAAATATCTTTAACCTCTAATTCTGTATATTTGATTAAACGAATCATCATCCTTAGAGGGGTGATTATTGTTACATAAAGTTCACTTTTTCAACATTAATGTCTATTTGCAAATGCTCATTTAAATGACTTCTTAATTTCATCATTGAATGTTAACATATCTGATTATAAATATGCCCACAAACCAACACATCCACAATTCTCAGAGGCTTTTATAATCACAAAACCGAGTTGATTTTATGCTATAATGGAAAATTATTCAGCAAGTGATAGGGAATTAGTAGTATATTTTATATAAATTTTTTCGAAAAATCCTAATGCTTATTTTAGAGACCGGGTAATAATTTATAAAACTATGTAATTGGAAAGCTATTCACCAAATATATCTTATTTTTTAACATTAATAATATCAAAAGCTATCTCATCTTGGTTAATTTTTCATCGAGAACTTTCATTAATTAAATATAATTGGATGATTTTCGATAAAATAATAAATGATTACAAAAATTATTTTACCTGATTCACTTAATTGAACACCGAGACATTCTGAAACTATGAATTAAAATGATATAATATTTTTTAATCATGATAATTTAGATTTGCTGTTACTTATGATACAGTAAATTAAAAATTGAATAAAATTTTTCGTAATTAAAAATTGAATATTTACTTGAATTAATTTGAAATAATGATAAATTTGAAGCATAATAGTCTACTTGTATATATTGCTTGAGGATGAATTACTGAGTTTTAATATTTTCAGATTTCTATTGATTTAATCTTTTTTTCAATTTGTTTCTTCTAATTCCTTCATATACTTTTATTTGAGAATGAATTTCACTACCATATTTCTTGTTTTCCTTATACCACTATTTTAATAATTGAAATAATTCTTTAACGGTCGGTCTATTTTCTGATTTAGAATTTCAACATCTTACAATTAAATCTGCAGAATATCTTCAGAAATTTTCGGTCTAAGCCCTTTTTACAAATATTCATAATGATGAATATTATTAAAAGGAATTTCTTCAGAAAGGTTACTCATTCATAATTATTCAAAATGAGTAAAGATCTGTTGCTTTTGTATATATTAATATCTTCTATCTCTTAAAACCTCCGGCGTTTTATGAGGTAATTCCTTTTTATCTGATTTCTCTTTATTGTTTGCTGATTGGACACATTCCTAAATCACTTGTTGTCTTTATGGACTTTTCAGCATTATGAATATTCAATAATCCAGTTTCATAGTATCTTCCCTATTTTGTCCAAGATTAAATTTCTCAATTTTCCATATTCATAATAATTTAAACCCATCATATAATCTTTAGTATTTGGATCTTGAATTATTCCATGACATTTTACAATATTTACCATTTGCATTTCTTTTCATTTTTGATTTACAATGCCCCAATTAAGAGTATATCCTTCAGACCATTCAGCTAAAGCCACCTTTGGTAATATAAATAACACTTTTAAATTTTAAAAGGTATTCGTATTCATTCAAGAAATTTTTGTACAATGTTGAACATTAAGTTGTTGAATGTAGTATCAATAATTCATTAATTTCTTTACTTCTGCTAGTCCGATTTTTTTAAATTTTCTTTAAATTTTTTATTTCCATTTTATTAATTATTTTAATATTTTAATTTATGTAATTATTTTAATTAAAGTAAAATTTATTTATATTTATGTAATAAAATATTTATAAAAGAAATTTTTTTTTTAAAAAAAAAAAAAAAAAAAATCTCGAATTGATAAAAAAATTAAAAAAATTAGATAAAGAATAATTACGTAATTAAATGTTCGTATTTAATGTCTTCTGTGTAACTATTGATCAAATTTCGAATCATAATTATTGTGATAAGTATATATGTACCGTAAAAAAATCATACATACAAAGTAAAAATTCCACAAACATACTATCTTACAAATCATACTATATTAATGTTATATATACTCAAAATTTAAAATATATTACAGAAAAAGAAACGCGTAAATTGTGACGGGAGTACAAAAAGGAATTAAATCAGTAAAATATACAATAATAGCAAAATTTAAAAAGGGAAGACGTGTCAGTACAACAAGAAACTTCATTTAAAGGATTACGCGTGTGCAATGTCGTTTTTTGTCAGAATTTTGGAACTAATGCCTTCTTGTGTAAAATAAAACCATAGCCCAGCTTAACTTGACCCATAGCAATGTCATTTTTTGGAACTAATACTTTCTTGTGTAAAATCACAACTTATAACTATAATCTCCTCTTTGCATTTATAAGAGTATTGACATGTCTATTAGTAAACAGAGTAGTGTAATAAATAAAATTTCTTAATATTTGATAATCTTATTTCTTACATTTCTTTTTTCTGATTTGTGACATCAATTGTTACTTTCTATAATTATATGATAAAATAGTCTAATATTAAAATATATATAATTTTTGCTAATAAATTCCAGCTTAATTCCTGATTTCTGGAAAAATTTATTATAATCAAATCCAAGATTCATTCCAAATTTCATATTATCAAGTTCCATGATGATCAAATAAATATTATCCAAGATATTACTTATAAATTCTAAAAAATTTTGATTTTGATAATTTTCTATTAAAGTTTATAGATTTTAATGTATAACAAAATAATATTATATTTATTGTATACATTATTTTTTAAATTATAATCTCCAATAACTATATGAATATTTAAGATTTTTTACTAATTGCCTTGCATAAAATAAAAAAATAAAGGATAAAAAGGGAATAAGAAGGAAATGACATCCGTAAATTCAATAGGTAATGCAGTTGGTGCACTTCTATAAATTTTTTAAAAAAATTGATCATAGTATGCCAGAGCTTTTTGGATTAAAACTAGAAAAATGATCAAAATTATCAGAGCTTTTTTCCATAAGGCATCAGCAATTCGCGTGGAATTTTCCAGTCATCTATTGTGGATTCACCATTACGCAACCTCAATAATATGATTCAGAGAAGTATATTTGCTATCATCCTGCGCCTGTCAAAAAAGTAGATCCCGCGCCTGATGTATCTGACCGGGAGGACCGGCAGGAAAGCAGAGGAGAGTACCGGGAACGCATAGAAAATACTGAACCCAAACAAGGTACAGAAGCTTACTGGGATTGGTTTGAATGACACAGATGGAGCAGAAAGCCTTGGGTCAAAAAATCGTGAGACCAGTTCTTTACTGATCTTTACAACACGGGTAAAGAATGCTGGGAGAAATATGTAGATAAATTGGGTGAATATGACTGTGATTTGCTTAAAGAAAAATTAAGTTTGATGAAAATTAAAAAGAAATTTTGGAAAAAAACCTTTTAGTTATGAATTTATATTGAAATTCAAAAGAAAAGTATAGATGCACAGCCAATGCACAGCCTATGATTCATATTACTGTTTATTATGTAATGTTTATTTAATTGGTTACTTTGCCTCATTATGGCTTATATTATAATGTTGCTAGTCAATAACATCGGAAAAATTTTTAGGGATGAATGATCATGTGACAGTTGTGACATATATCGATAATAATGAGCGTTATTAGCATATATTTTATTTTTATAGTTTTATTTCCTTATTTGTATTATTTAGATATAGTTTATAGTCATGGTTTATTTTTATCATTATATGTATAGCTTATCGGGAAAATCAACGGAAATCAGAAGATTAGATAATAAGTGGCTAGGTGATGATTGTAAGAGGCTTAGGTTTGAGTAAATGGAGCAGTAATCCCGTACCCGTAATAAAAATAGTTTACTATTTTAACATCGCCTCAAAATTAATCTGGGACCGTGGTTCACTCAATTTTTATCTAAGTTACACGTTAGCCACATTTTTTCTTGTAAACAAAAAAAGCAAAAAATAAAAAATTTATTTTTAAATATTGCGTTTTTTAACAGAAAATATTTTGATATTTAATGAAAAATATAATATTATTGTAACTTTTTTAGCATATTTTTAAAACTTACCAAATTATAATAAAGTGATAGTTACTAATGAAAAAAAATCAAAACACGAAAATTAAGATAAATAATAAATAATGTGTTATAGATAATATTAAAGAATTACATTTTACAAGTAAAATTATTTTTTTTTGTTTCTTGGATTAGATATTTGGAAAGTAATTGGATTATAAAATTGCGTATTAAAAACTATAAAATAATTAGTAAAACATTATAAAAAAGTATATTAATAAACACTTATAAATAAAATTTTTACATACATAAGCTTTTCTTATTTGTAATTGAGTAATAAATCCAAAAAAAAACGCGAAAAAATTTAAGCTCTTACCGTTACGGCTTAATGTTGAGGTGACAAAACACGTGACTAAAGATAGTAAACTATTATATCACGGGTGCGGGATTACTGTCATATGGCCGGGAGACAATTTGTATTGGCCAAAGGACAAATTGGGTTTGTGAGGATAATGAATTCACAGTGGGAGAGCTTATTTGTCAATCGATTGTGGAATTTGAAAGAAGACTTAATGAAGAAGGGAATATTGAAGAACTTAAAATTCTCAGTGAAATCAATTTTGATTTTATTAGGTTAATGGATCAGCAGTCGATGGAAAAAGTAAAGAATGGGACTACTGAGAGGCGTTTATAATGATAATTTAAACAAGATGTCAACAAAGTCGGAGTATAGAAAAGTGATAGAAAAGTTATGGATCAACTGCTATGATACGATTAGGAAGCAAATATGGCAGACAAGGTGTGAAGAAGTTGCACATCTGGAAAAAGCTAGAGGCATTGAAAAAAAAGATTTGGACGAAAACAAGATACTAAAAGATTGGAGCACGATAACGAAGATAATGATCATAAAAAGAAAAAATAAATAAATAAATAAATAAAAAAGATGATAATAATAAAAACTATAAAAAATCAAATAAAATTATTAAATTAGTAACGAGGGATCGTTTGATAGGTGATATAACGGAAGGGATGTCAATTAAAAATAATTGAATGAAATTAGTATAGTGATTAGTTTAGATGAAATAGATTATATAATATAGTTAAATTGTAGCTGTGAAACTTTTAGACTAGATTGAACTTAGTTATAGAGGATGTTAGGAATTTTTTGTTTCTAACATTTTCTAGGTGTTTTAATTTATATTACTGTATGTAATCAATTGTATTGTTTGCTTAAATAATAAAAACGCGTCACTATTTTTTTTTTTTAAAAAAAAAAAAAAGCCAAAGGACAAATTGAACTTTGGACAAATTGTACCGAATTTTGAAAGATATTTAAAGGAAGGAAGAAAAAGTGAGGTGGAAAGGAGCATTAGTATTAGTGTTAGTTTTAAGGGATAACAAACCTTTGTAAAGGAATAATTGATAACGAATATTACAGAGCGCAGTAATATGGTCGATTCCTTGCCGATTGTTGACAGTTGTTAATAACAATACACCGTTTATTTCCTATTTCTAACTATACACTTTATTATTTATTATCATTTGACTATACATTTTACAGTTGATTTATTGGCTAATTTGTGCTGACTATTTACCGATTTGTCATCACTTTATTCAATAGCATATTATCGATTTCTTGACGATTGTTTACGCTACCATATACCCTATAACTGATTTTTGACCTGTTTTCTTATCGATTGTTACTTATATTTGTATTTATTTTCTGTTACTACCCGACAAATAGTATAAAATCGGTAGTGACATTATCGATGTAATTAAATTAAGTTAGATTAACAATGCTCCTCCATATAGTTAAAACTTATTAATTATCCCATAGTTAATGGGGAGGTGATCATGTTGGCAAAAAGTTTGTCGGTGAAGTGTTTATCGGTAAATGATTGTCGGTGGAATCCCATCTGGTATAGTCTAATTTAAATACAATACAGTAAATACGCGGGACTTACCAAATTCATTTTATTTAAGTAATAAAATAAAACGTAATCTTAGAAAATCGCTTTAGAAGCAAAATAAAATATTTTGAACCTTGATTAATTAGTTATAATATAGGATTTAAGTTTCTACTATAGTAAATGCCATTACTTTGTAATAAAACATATTATTGATGATTCATATTATCCTCATTAAACTTGGCAATTTCTGCTTTATCTAAATATCCGATGGCTGCAGCAACCCATTTTTCCAATTAAGTATATAATTCTCATTCAATTCATCGTATAATTGTTGCATTATTTTTTGCTTTGCTTTGATTATGCTGTGATCATTTTCCTTCGCATTGATGTGGTGCTCAAAGTATTGTATACACAATGTATTAATGCGACTAAATAGTTCCCAAATTCATTTCCACCAGTAAGAAACGAAGTGAATTCTTGTATTCCAATTTGTCTAGCATGTATAACAGATTCCCTCTTATGGGATAACTTTTCATCTTTAGGATCTACACCTAAACATTTTTCCATCAGTTGAGCATAAATAGGTGGAGTCTTCTCAGCAGGTTTTGCAATTGGTCTTGATCCAAAAACCACATCATTGATTAACGAACGATCGTGGGTTCTAGTATCATATTAAGGACGAACTCCAACTGATAACAACCACATTATCATACCAAAACTGTAAATATCGGAAGCTTGAGTTTGTTTACTTCTCTTCTTTCAGGAACAACAATGGTATAACCCAAAAATTTCTTCTGAATTTATGTTAAATTAAATAATCCATGTAAACTTGTGTTAGTGAACCTCGCATCCACATCAGCATGCTTCCATCATGTTCAACTAAAATTTACATCCATGTAAATTTCCATTAACGAGTCCTAACTCAAGAATTTTATATAATCCTGACGAAATTAACCACAGGAAATCGACAATTTATCTCCAACCAAAATAATCATCATATGTTTCGAGAAAGGAGTATATATCCTCTGTTATTATTTCTGAAGACGATCACCGGGTTATACTGAAGCAATCCTTGCTATTCAGACATTTAACTATTTATTTTAATATTAAATTTAAATTTAATAATTAATTAATGATTCTAAGAGTGGGATAGTAAACAAAGATTTAAACACCTACTTGATTAATAAAATGATCACTGAGATCTTTTGGATCACCACGGAGACAGACAAACCTTGCAAAGATTCGGACAAATAAGTTATTATCATTCATCCATTTTATTTTTTTATTAATATTATTTAACTTTAATTGGTGATGCGATGCCATGCTGGTGAAAGATTCCCGATTCAAAATATTATTAATTATAGTCTAATCTCGATATAACGAACACACAATATAACGAACTCTTGATTTATCGAACTTTTTTTTAAAAACCGTTTTCATAATATTTGAAGACACCTTGATATACTGAACATCATATAAACTTTATATAACATATACCGAAGATTTTAAAACAATAAAAAAAAATTTCGATATACCGAACTTAGTCATATGATTTGCCAATTTTGCCTGAAATTAATTAATTTCGGCTAGAATTAGAACCACTTAATTTTTGCCTAAATTAATTGATGCTAAAAGCATCTCCGAAATTGGGGTTATTACTCACATGATTTTCTTGATATGCCGAACTTTCCCTAAAAAAAGGTGTTCGGTATATAAAAAATTTTCTTTACCAAATACCGAACTTTTACTCCCAAACCGTGAGTTCGGTATATCGAGATCTGGCTGTATATTATTTTCGAAAAAATTGGTTTGATTCAGATAATCTTTTTTTAAAAAAAATAGTAAATAAAATTAATAAAAAAAAGAAAATCAAAATATTATAGTGAAGAAATATTTTTTTTTCCTACAGTATTTAATTAAATTAATCACCATTTACATTTTCATAATTTCATGGTAATTTTTCATGATAATTATGATTAATCAATTTATCATTTTTACCATTTAACTAGGGATCTATCCAGGATGTAAGATTTGGACGAATATTTTTTTACCATAGATGACATTTTGTCTTATTACGTGATTCCTCTAATAATTCCTTAGTTTTGAGATGTAATAAAATGAATAGAAATTATTATTAATAAATAACATATCCTTTACAAACCTTATTTTGTTGTTGAGATGACATTTTAACAATCTTTTTACAAATATTGGTAAAAAGAAAGAAAAGGTGATACGTATCGTAAAGGGATAGATCTTATAATTATAGCCGTCCGGACCATGTGCACATGTGTAACCCAGAACAAATCTGGCTACCATTTTTTTCATGGTGCTGGATTTTTGATCGATACGGGGTTAGGGCCGTTAGGTGCACGCCGACTTGCCAACTTGGCTTAGAAACTATGTCGATCATGTGGCAGGGGTGCGTAAAATTGAATCCAATATGTAAATCTATTTATAATTTGAAAATGATCATTCTTATTTTGGTAATTTTTAATGAACTTTTTATTTATCACAATAATTCATCGTCCAATGAAATTTTGGGCGTAAATAAAAAGATTCTCGTGCAATCATTCTCTTAAAAGTCACTTTTCAACTCGCGAAAAAATTTTCTCATTGTTAGCTACAGTATATATTTTATAAAATTTCTAACAATAAATATGGTACATAGTGATTATTAATATTACAATAATTTAGATGATCCAGAAAATGATGAAGACTTTATAAATGAAGTCAAAGAAGTCTTGAAACAACTTAATATTACAGAAAACATAAATGATATAGTAAAGGATTTTGTTACGCTAATGGAGTTTATAAAAGGATTAATGACAAAACATAATGATTTAACGGAACATAATGATTTGATAAAACATAATGATTTGATGGAACATAATGATTTAGAAATTGTTATTTCGGAACCGCTCGTTAAATTGGAAATTTATAATGAGCAACATATTAAGTGGAAAAAAGATGAGTTAATTCAGAAGCTTATTAATAAATTTTTAGAAAAGAACGACGAAGGAGAGCACAAATTTATGCTTGTAGTTTCTCATTTACTTCCAAGTTCCAATTCTAGTTGCAGAATCCTATAAAAACCTGGTAGGCAATCTTGCGATACACCCGCAAAATTGGCGCAAAAATTGGGTGAGGACCATAAATTTATTTTAATTCGTGAAAATCTTTGAGGATATGTGTTTCCTAGTTTAAATAAATCACTCTCACGCACTAAACTGCTGTTATAATATAAATTAGGTTTGAAAAGGAATCTCGACATTATGCCACGTTGTGTTATGTACCATTACCTGGCCTATGTACTTTCTTCCCTGAGGATACTAGTCGTAATCATATTCGTAGTATCTTGTTCCCCCGTGTCAGCAAGTCCCTTTATTCAAATTGTCATGTCAACTAAGGATAAGATATTTGATGAAGGACATGCTTATTCCAAGATAATTGATTCTCCATTTTTTCATGCTATTGTCAATTTCAAGTGGCATACCTTTGCACGGTGGTACTTTCATACATGTTTTATTCTCATTTTTGCTTTGTTCTATCATCCATTGTTGATTTTAATAAACATATGGAAATTATCAATTCAAATAAAGATTATACCGACAAAATTACTATAGCACTAAAAGTTATATGACAACAGTTACAATGATTGGCAACCTAATGATGCAACAAATACGTTTATTAACAATATGACGATTGCTGAAGCGGCTAAAAGCAATATTGAGTTGATTACGAAGGCGATTAGAAACGTGGCAGCTTCTAAAATTTATAATGTGGATGTTATTTCAGAAATTAACAAAGCGGCAATTGAGGCAGTTTATAGCGCAACAATTTACACACGACGTTTACTGCAGGAATCAACAAATTAACAATTGCGACAATTAACAACAACTATGTTACAGAGATAAATAAAGCAATTAGCGAAATTGACATCACTACCATTAATAAATTAATTAACAGCGCCTATGGTAATCAAATAATAATTGCATGCGCAATTATGGAATTAGTGCTATATTTCTACTTGTCCGGGTTTTTATTATATTTAAAATAAATGGCTTAGTTAATCGAGTTCTTAGAGTCTCTTCGACCTACGTCTTACTCGCAGGGATTTTTTTGGTTCTTATGGTTGTAATTATAAGGCTGTTCACCGAGGTTTTCAGACCGACAAAGAATTTTTACTGGATTATGGTTATGACTTTATCTCAATTTTCCAATCTTTATCAATCTTTATTTTAGTTGGACTTTATGTTTATTCAGGAATATTAGAATTTATGCCTATAGTAAGTGTCGTAATAATTTTACTCTATATAAATGTTGAGCAAATCTATTAATTAACTACTCTATTATACAGTTATTATGCATATTTGCAGAAGGGCTATATGGCTACTTTTTCTTTTGGGCATAGTTTTATTAAATGTTTCTTATGCGACTATGTATATATTTACAGTGACCATACCTGATTTTGATGATGAGAAAAAAATTTATAAAGAAAATACGTATGATAATTACATTAAATACCAAATAATGTTTGGTTTGGCTTTTAAAATGTTAGTTACGACTATATGTATCCATGGGATAGTCGTCACTTTGTATCTAAAATGAGATTGCTTTCTCATTCTTTGCAGCCATCATAATCATGAACCTTTTGAGTAAGTTATTAAATCCATCGAATCTTTCTTTTTCGTCTTGCAGATTCTTGCTGACATTATTATCCTTTGCAGTTGCATTTATGAGGAGGAATACAAACGTGAATACACTGAATGGACCATGGTTCGGGTGCGATTAATTGCTTACATTGAACTTGCATGTTCAATAGTTGTTCAATCCCGAATAATTATAATTTCTTAAGTTTTTATTTTATAGATCGCAAAAATAAGTATGTTTGAACTTAGTATAAACGTATTTGTTTATATAATGTTACAGAATTGTATGATTTATTATAGCAATTTGCTTATTTACAATTACAGGGATTATTTTCCTCCAACCATTATTTATGAAGCCAATACTGAAGAGTTTAAAAAGTGACATGATGAATTTAACACCTAATACTTACCTAATCTTAAGAAACAGTTGTTCGATTCCACTCATCCGATACGAGACGAAACGGTTCATTATGTAGAACCTTTTTCTTCTGAAGACGTCTAAAAAACATAACCTTTGTTAGTTAGTCATTTCTAATAACAATTACCAAAAAAATTTCTTATTACCCACTATCATATGAAAAAATATTATTGTTCTATATACGCTAGATTATTTTGAAAATTATTTCTAACGTTCCACTCATTTGTGCACATTAAAAAAAAAACCTATTATTTCTCTTTCAATTTAGTTTAATTTAAAAAATAAAAAATCAGGAAATATGGCAATATAAAGGCGTAGGACCGGTAGGACGTGGTCTTTCGGGACCGTTAAGTATCTTTAACCGAGAGGATGATTTCAGCCGACAAATACTAAATTATCGCAATTTTCAGAATTCTGTATACGTTGTAGTTACTAGGTACCGGACGATTACCGGACAAATTGTCCGGGTTTTTTCCAGTAATTGTCCGGTAATATGATAATTTTTTTATTAAGTAATTTGCATGGGGTAGCAGAATTCTGAAAACTGCGATAATAACACTTTACAATAAGATTTATTAATTTTTTTTTTTATTAATTTTCATTGTCCAATATTATTTCATAATATAATAAATACTATTTATCATGATTCATGACGTATAATTTCAGCTCATACCATCATACTGCTTATAAAATAATGTTAAATGCATTTTATATCATAGAAATTTCATATGAGAACAATAAAAAATAAAAAAAGTATATTTAAACATATAGAATAATGTTAATATTAAAATTAAAAAATATTAGGTCCTACTTGAAAAATATGTGCAACGTACACGTAAACGTGGGTATTGTTATTACTATATTGATAAAGATAATAATTTCTTTGCATGCATATTTACTTATCGGGATTAAATCGGGTTTTCCTATTCTTCTATTAAGTTTTTTTCGCGACGTTTCCGATTCTCGTTTATTTAATAATTTTTTTTTTATTTTATTTTTTCTTGAATGATTTTCTAAAAAGAAAACAAAAATGCCAACTTAATAATAATTGTAGCTACGTTATTAATTCCTAAAACAAAAAATAAAATTTGGTGAAATGATTTTAGTATAATCGAACTCAATAATCTTTTATTACTTTATATATTCTATTGTTGAAATTTAATTATTCCATGGTAAAAAAAAAAAAATTTCACGCTTTATAAGAAGAGTAACTGTACATTTTTGTAATGCAAACACAATTTAGTTTTGACGTAAAAATATGTAATTTATTAAATTTAAAGATCAAATTTCACTAAATGTATACTTGTCATCGGAATTAATTACGGCATATGAAGCTTATACGTAATCCGTAATGCCGTAATCCAAATACCGTAAAATAGAAAGATTATGCGATACAATAAAAGAAATCCATTTGAATATTTATCAAAAAAACAACATTAGTATTATAGATTTACAATTTATGGCATTATTGAATATGAATTTATGAATAATATATGTCATATTCAAAATGCCGAATAATAATTCGATAATTCTGACGACACGTATAACTAAATGTAATTACGAATAAGCGTCGCAATTTAGACCGTCACATAAGACAATTACTATACTACTAGGATAAATAACACACAAACCATAAAGAATGAATATTTATAAATATGATGAACAGAAGAAAAATATTTAAATATTAAGTATTTTTGATATTTAATCTAAGAGAAGGAAGGATTTATCTAGCATCTGATTTCATCGAACTTGAACATCAGAGTTAAATGATAGCTTATAAATAATTCACATAAATTAGTGAGTATTCACTTTGATACATGATCTCTTTCTTTACAACTATAACGTTAACGTCAGGACAATAGTTAGAACGGAATGACGAAGCTCTAAGTCCGTAGAAGTTATTGCATTGTAATGCATGTAATAATTATAGTATGTAGTACATCAGATGTTATCAGGTGTGCAAAGTTAAAAAGTTCCCGAATATACAGTACATAAAAAGGTAAGATCTCGGAATTCGAGCCAAAAAATCCTATAGGTCTTTCTGGTCCTTCCTTTTTTGGATACTTCTTTAAACTCATTAATGCACTTATTTGTTTATACTTTATTAAATTAAACTTATTATTACTTATCTATAAATGTTTATTGAATATCCGGACTTTACTTCCGGATTGTCGGTTAGTATTTATGCCGAATATCCATTAAAAATGTACGGAAGCCGGGACTATGTAATTCCGGCTTTGAAGAAATGTGGAGTCAGCAGTAAAACGTTTGTTGATCATACCCAACTTATTTATTCCAGAATCCCGTTTTAAGGGCAAATTCTTTCTCTTTAAATTTGTTTAAAAAAAAATATAATGTTAGAAAATATTATTAAGATAAAGAACAAAATGCATAATAATAAATTTTTAATTCAAAGAATTTTTTATAGTAACGTTCTACGCTGTAAATAACAACGTTTCAAAATAGAACATGAAACCGTCCATTATTTTATTAATACATACAAATTTACTTTTTAATTAAAATAAAACAAATAAGTTAATAAATATTGATCATTCATCTAAAACTGATATTTTTGTTTTTTTACTCACCATATTAATATAATAATTTTGTGATATAAAATCGCAGAAAATCATTGTAACTCGTTTAATCAGCGTTCAAGAAGCTGTGCGTTACAACTTACAACTCATTAATTCGTATCCACTTTAAAAGACCCAGTAGGTAGGTACAGTACAATAATATATCTTAATTTGATAAATTAGGTTGATTTTGGCCACGTACCACGCAAATACCAATTTTTAATCGGATAAGATTAAAAAATAACGAAATCTCAAATAAACTCCACACGCTTTCAGAGAACCACGCAGACAGCATGGCTATAACGCTATATCTGCCACCTATTTAAGCAGGCTGTTAGATTTTATGACTTCACTCCATCAAAATATTAACTCGTTTATCTATTAGAAAATAGAATCATTCAAAGCACTAATATCCCTATTTGTTCTTTCATTTAAAGTAGGTTTAAAAATAACGCTATTCACCGTGTAAAGTCTTCAATAAATAAAATAACATTCATCGTAAAAAATTATTCCATTGGTATTTAATATCAAATCTCACAAATACTAACAAAGTCTCTTTAATAATAAGATTTAACAGGAATTATTATCAAAGATGATTTTTTTTTTTTTGACAGATGGCGTATTCATTGTCAATATATATACGTATAAAAAATGCTAGATATATTTAGGCAAGAATGAATATTCTTTTCAAAGAATAATTTTTCGTCCTTTTTAAGGTAAGTCATTTTAAAGATTACCATAATTATTTTGATTTATAATTATTTATTTCCTGTGCCATAGATTATTGTATAATACGATCTTATGATTATTATTACTAATTCTTTAAATTTATTTTATTTTCAGAAAAAGTTTTCTTTGTTTGTTTGTCAAATTCGGGAACTTCAATGCATGAATGAAAGATTTTTTTCACGTGATAGTGTAACATGAACTAGTTCCAATAATGCACAGCAAGTTATATGTTTTACGATTGATCGAGCCGAGTTCTTTAGTAAATTTCCTTGAATATTTTATTATTCATTGCTTTTATATTGTTTATAAATTTTGATCTATAAATCTGTTAAGTGTCTCGATTAGCTAAAATTGAGATAATCTTTCAACTTTTTTAAAAATCAATACCGTACATGTATGAAGAAAAAAGAAAATTTTTATTCATTTATTTATTAACAATATTTCATTTCTTTCCATTTACAATAATTACAAAAAGTCTGAACTTTCTCTTTTAAAGTGATATCTCTACCTATAATAAGGAATATTTATTAAACCATTAGAAATTTTATTCATTAACGAAGGAAATAAAGGAATTAGCCATCTTATTTGATCTTATATAACAACGAATATAATTATTCATCACCACACCACCGCCACCATTATAATTATTCATTACCACAACTTATAATTATTCATCACCATAAAAAGAACTCTCCCCTACAACTCCCATAATGAATAATTATTACTCCTCAAAAACACCTTAAATATAATAATAAAACCCACACGCGAAAACTCGCGATACGGTCGAAAGTGTGGGAAGAAAAATTACCTATAAATTAATCTAAATATATATTAATATCTAAACCCCAATCCAAGTTAATTTTGGAATTGGGGTATAAGAGACCATTAAATTATAGGATCAAATAATTTGCTTTAAATGGGTAATTTGCTTTAAATGGAATTCTTTGTTCCATTTATATCACGTGAACAACATGTTCAAGTTTTTTTACCCATGGATATAATATAATCTAATCTCAGAAAAAAAATAAACATTATTGCTAAATCAATCCTATTAATTTGGATACAAAAAGAAAAGAAAAGAAAAGAAAAGAAAATTAGTAATATGAATTATTGAATTTATGATGTTCCAATACATAAATTTCGATATTAAAAATATATATATTTTTATTTTTTATTACGGAGAAGACGATAAAACATTTCCGTAATAATATAATAATTGAGAAAAAAAAAAAAAATAATAATAATATTGTAATTAATACTTACATTAATATTTGTTTATTGATAAATAATAATTTATTATGAGTTGACTCTATTGGTAAAAAAATTTGCTTTTGTGCAAGAAAAATTTTTCGTTGGGTCACAAATTGTTTTAAGAGATGAAACTTTTGTTTTAATTTAGCAAATAATAGTCTCGGGGAGATTTTATTTTTGATTTTTTCAGGTATCATTTTTTTTTTTTTGTGTGGCTCAAGATATTTTTAAATTTTTTATATAAAAAATGGTTATAAGGTAAGAATTTTTTTAATAAACAAGTATTCACGGAGTTAAAAATTTCGCTATTTATTTAATTTTTTTTTTATTTTAGGGACTTATTCCGAGACCCATAGAATTATCAATATAAAAATCTTCAAATATCACCAAAAAAAAATACACAAAAAAACACCCCCTCACAAATTAGGTAATTCCCAAGAATGCAAGGATACGTGTGATTGCTTGCGTGTGATTATTTAGATGGGTTTGACAATTTCAATAATTCCTTTTAAAAAATTTTCTTTTCCGAAACATCTCATTTTTGCGTAACACCAAACAAAAGATAGTAACTTTAAAAGGTTTAGGTTTGGACATATTTGTATATTTATTTTCAAACCTTAAATATAAACATGTACGGTTTCATGGTTCTCATACAGATCTTTATCAAATAAAGTAAAAAAAAATCATAATCCGGTTTTTTTACAGTTTTTAATATTGTTACATTATTTTTAGAGCTGATTCTTATTTTTTTCTCTTATGCATTGCATTAAAACATGATCTACAAATATATGCCTAAATATTTTTTTAATTTTCTTTTTTTTTTTAAAAAAAAAAAACAAAGAAAAAAAAATAACGTCATTTTTCCCCCATAAATACAGATTACGATTTAATTTCTTTGTTATCAGAAATTTAGATTTTGGGGAAAGTACAATATAATTATTCTTGAATATAACTAATTTGAGCCCAAATATTTTTTCACAATGAACATTAAGCGTCGCGTAAAGTTTTTTCCGTAAAAGAACTTATACCACATTAATACATGAAAGAATATTACAAAATTTGTACTATTTACGCGTTTTAACTATTTTTGAAATTTTCATTTATACAAATTGATATAACCAATGCATCGATTTTTTAATGTATTGTATTGATATTGTTTATTTATTTGCTTGTTAAATTCTCAAAAGAATTATAAACTAAGCCTTAAAAATTATTGAATTGAGTTAAGTGGGAATTCTTATTCTTATAAAGTCGCACAACAGATTTGCACGTCATAAAGGATTTTTCGAAGCCTATTAAAATTACAGTTGTGCAACTCTAAAACCGTCAAAGTACCCTTTTCTGTAATTTATTGAATCGAATTTATGGTCTTTAAAAAGATGTGGAATTTTTTTTTGTACTATGTAAATATGGAATCATTCATCTTGATTCGATAAGAGATTTTAAAATTTTTCAATTTTGTTAATTGTTTAGAACTATTTGAAATTCTAATATTGGTAATGTGTGTAATTTGTACAAATCAGAATTCATTGTCGTAATTCGTAATCTTCGAAATTACGGTACGAATGAATGGCTGATTTGTGTAACATTTTCAAAAAAGGCGAATCATTATAAGTATTGCACGGCTGGGGAGCTTTTTTTTTTTTAAAAAAAAAAAAAAAAATTGATTGTATTTTCCATTTTGTTTTTCATTTTTGTTTTTGTTTTTTTTTCCTGCATAGTGAAATATTTTATTTTTATTTTTGAACTAAGAAAAAAGCGTGTGACATTCATAGTACTATCATAAAGAAATAATTATGGATTAAATATAAATATGTTTAATTTGTTAATTTTTTTTTTATAAATAAATAATAAATTCGTTATAACTTTATAATAAATACATTTTTTTTTATTTTTTTGCATTTTTTATATCTACCATATTTTCGTAATTCTTCACAGGATTCCATTGTATTTAGTTTCATTGATTTCGTCATATCTTGGATAATTGTTATATATTTATTTGTCAGCGTTTCTAGAATTAAATATGAATATAAGGCATAATATTCATAAATTTTCATAAATTTTGATAATTTTTATTTGTTAGTAAGTTATATTAAAAATGCTAATCAATTTAACCTACTTCGACAAGAAGTTTTCATATATTAACAAATTTTTTTATTAAAAAAAAATATATATTATTTATTCAGGTTCGACCCCTGAAGTGGTCATCGTAACGTGTATATTTTTTATGTTATCTGTTATTTATGTTGTTGTCATTTGATGCTTTCATACTAAGATTGCTTTTTTTTATAACAATTTGTTGCAGAATCTCTATTTTTTTTTCGAAATATAATGATTGTAAATAAATGTTGATTTATTATATTTCGCATTTTTATTTCAAAAAAATCTGAACGACATCCTTTATAATTTTATTAAATATTTTGTCTTTCATAATTTTACATAGTAACGATACATATATCCATTTATATATAGTATATAATGAGACAACGTTAATTCGATCAATTTTTATCTCTGCATTTTGACAATCTTTCATCATGATAATTTTCATCTTTATCTAAATATATATAAATATTAGAAAGAAAGAAAAAAAATTTTGTTAAATAAATATCAACCAAAACATGTTATAATGCGCTCAATTTTTTGTTTGTATATTTATTATATAAACAATGACAAGAACGAACAACTTACTTCATTTTCTCACTAGTTATTTTTTATAGATTTCCTTTTTATAAAAAGTAAAGCATATTGTTGGATTTTACCAATTGCCTGGACTTTGTGGTTATTACCTTGGATCATTTCATCCACCACATGTCGACGATCGTTATGTGAACTGTGTGTCGAATCAAATAACTTACCACGCTAATTTGCCAATTTTTTAATTTCTTAATTCTGGTAAAATTAGCCAATTTTAACCGGATTTACATCTAGTGTAACACAAGTACCCGCGGGTAAATACTCGGGTATTTTTAAGTGACGTAGTCGTACGGTATATATGCTAAAGTCCAAATAATTTTGCGATTTTAAATTCGACATGTACATGTAAATAATTCATAAGGTTCCACTTATAATTTAAGGAATTTATATGAACCACATCCCATTTTTCTATTTTTGAATGAAAATTAACGATTTAAAATTTGCAAGTTTTAAAAAAAATCTAGTTATTCTAAAATATTATAAACACTTTTTATAATGTTTATTTCGTTTTTTTGTTTGTTGCTCAAATAGGAGAAATACATTTAGATAAATAATTAAATAATCGGGATATTATTGTAAGCAATTTAATAATAAATACAGCGTGTTTAAGTGTTACATAAATATTTGGAACTAGTAAACTAAAAAATACAAAAATGTATTTTATTTACTGTAAAGAGAAAAAATATAACTTATAATAAATATATGAATGAAATAAATATAAATAATATAAATATAATAAATAACACATAAAATTATAATACTAGATATAAGAAATAAATAATGATACACATTATTAAATATCAGCTTCTACTACAGATGCAGCATTTATGATCGTGTAATATTACTTTCCAATAATTTTCTCGAGATTTTGAGAAATAGAACAAAAATAAATACTGTAGATACGATTATGATAATGATATAATTTGTTATTGATTTTAACTCTTCATCTTTTTCATAGTCATTAGAAATTTTAGATGGAAGAAAAACGTGATTTTACCTTATTCATTTAATCCAATGATCAAAATATTCCAAAGCTATAAATTGAACAATAGCATATCGTTAAATAAAACATTATAATAATAACAGTAATTACTTACTTTAAATAATCACTATCTCGTTATCATTTCTAAGTAACTTAATAATATAATAAATACATTAATTGTCCAATTAAATGCAAGTGTCTTATAAACATTCTCAAAAATAAAATAACCGACTATTGGCTCATTTACATAGAAGTATGATTTTACGTTTGCTATTCAAAAACGTCATTTTAATTAAAATTTAAACATTACTTGAATCGGATTGAAAAGATAATAAATCTGAAGAATTTATTGGTTCTGAAAGATTTTGAAAATCTAAAAGTCTACTAATATAAATTGCTTGAGAATGAATACTAATATTTTTAGACTTATTTTTATTTGATCCACTTTTATATTCATTTTCTCTAATTTGTTTCCATTCCTTTACTTGAGAAAAAATTTCGCTATCATTATTTAATTTTTCATCGTCCCATTCTTTTAACTTTTGATATAATTCTTTAATAGTTGGTCTATTTTCGGCTTTGGCATCCCAACATTTTACAATTAAATCTTCAAATAATTTTGGAGTGCCTTTATAAATTTTTGGTCTAAATCCTTTACATATTTTCTCGGCCAAAATATAATCGTGAGGAATATCATTAAATGGAATTTCTTCAGATATAAATTCGTTCATTATGACTCCAAACGAAAAAATATCCGATTCTTTTGTATATCGATGGTCACGTAATACTTCTGGTGCCGTATAAGGAAGAACCCCATAAATTCGTCCTTTAACTGATTGCTCTATATTTGCTGGTTGGCAAATTCCCACATCACTTATATAAGGATAATAATTTTTAAACAATATATTGCCTGGATGAAAATTTTTATGAGCTTTACCAGCATCATGGATATTCATAAGACCTTTCGCAATTGCTAATAAATCATAAATTTTTGAATTATATTCAGGTTGCTGGCTTAAATAGTAATTTCTCAAATTTCCATCCATACAATATTCTAAAACCATCATATAATCTTTGGTATTTGGATCTTGAGTAATTCCATAATATGAAATAATATTCTCAAAATAAATATGAAGTTGGGACTTTATCTAGTAACCAAAGTGAAAATTTTAGATTAATATAAATGCATATACATATTACGATTATAAAATTATTATCTTTAAATTACCTCATTTAAAAATTCGGTACTTAAAGTATAATTCAAACTTTTTAATACAACACGTTTATTTGAAGACCTTATCCATTTTTGACTTTCAATAGACCAATATTCAATATAACCATCATGCCAATCAGCCGTATAAATTTTACCAAATCCTCCTTCTCCTATATAAGTAACATTTTGAACATTTTCAAAAGGTATCCATTCAAGACATTTTGTGTAATATACAGCATTAAGCTGTGAATATTGTAATAATTCATCAATATCTTTATTTTCACTGGTCCAATTTTCAAAATTTTCCTTAAACCTCTTAGCATTACAAGTTTGACACCATTTTTTCCCTGTTCCAGGTTCATTACATTCTCCACATATTCCATATACTTCTTCTCTTTTTTCTAAATCTTCTATGTAAACTACTCCTTTATTTGCAATTTCTTCTTCTGATGTAATAGTTGGATCAATAGAAGAAGAAATTGTGACATGAAACTTTATTTTTTAAAATAAAGAAAAAATATATTATTATTATTTTAAATACATATTATAATAATAATCGATGACAAATAAAATGGAATAAAATTTCTTACTTGATATTTATTACTATCAACATATCTCCATGAATTTTTTGGTTTTTCTTTGGACGTTTCATTCAAGATTTCCATACTAAATTGGATTAATAATTGTCGTTAATGAACTTTTTCGATTTTTTAAAAGTACATTTAATTCAAAAAATAAATTTACCTTGAAAAGTGAACTTCGTTAACATGAATTTAGAGTTGTTTTATAGATAAAGAACAAAAGCACGGAGTACGGAAGTCCGGAGTTTTACAATAGATGTTGCGCCATATACGTATCACGTGATTTCAAGTGTACTTACGGTTTTTCCCGAGTGCTATTGTATAAATTAACGATCCTGATTAAAACATAGCGAATAATCGAACGTCGGTTTTTTTTTCCTTCAAAGATTCTATATTCGATGATCGATCGTTTCGCAAAATTGACGATCAATCAAATTTTATATATATATATTTTTCAAGTAATTTAATTATTAATTAGATTATATATATTTTTTATACTTTTTTTATTCTGTTGAGCCTATCTTAAAATATTTTGCTTATACTTCCCTATTTTATAAAAATAAATCTGTAGTTTTTTCTTCGAATTTTCGAATTTTTTTTAAGTGACAAAAGTGACACCTAATTTTTTTTTTTTCGCAGCTTATGTTTACGGGTAGTTTTCGGAACTCGGATCTAGACGGAGTCAGTGATACAGTGATACAAATCATAAAAATAGAATATAAATCCAAAAAGTCCATTTGTGGTATTCATATGTACTTTTGATTTTTAATCTAAACTCAAAGAACATAAGATTATTTCCGTTTTTTTTTTATTTTGCCATTCATTAAAATCCAGATTCTGAGATTTTTAGAATTTTGCATTATTAAGTTTGCGTATAAACAAATACTCCCTTTGTAAAGCCACTTTTTTCGTGTTTCATGATGGAAACCAATAAAAAACAAATCTTTATGAAAATAATAATAATAATAATAATATTGTTTACTACGGATACAGATTCAACAAAAAAAAAAAAAAAAAAAAAAAAAAAAAAAATTTAAAAA